>JAGDYQ010000023.1:0-289279 GCA_021962125.1 Bulinus truncatus | reverse complement strand
TATGTTAGTGACATGGGGAGTTGTAAGTGACTAGGTTGTATGTTAGTGACATGGGGGTGTGTTATTGACTGAGTTGTATGTTAGTGACATGGGGAGTTGTAGGTGACTGGTGTATGTTAGTGACATGGGGAGTTGTAAGTGACTAGGTTGTATGTTAGTGACATGGGGAGTTGTAAGTGACTAGGTTGTATGTTAGTGACATGGGGAGTTGTAAGTGACTAGGTTGTATGTTAGTGACATGGGGAGTTGTAAGTGACTAGGTTGTATGTTAGTGACATGGGGAGTTGTAAGTGACTAGGTTGTATGTTAGTGACATGGGGAATTGTAAGTGACTAGGTTGTATGTTAGTGACATGGGGAGTTGTAAGTTACTAGGTTGTATGTTAGTGACATGAGGAGTTGTAAGTGACTAGGTTGTATGTTAGTGACATGGGGAGTTGTAAGTGACTAGGTTGTATGTTAGTGACATGGGGAGTTGTAAGTGACTAGGTTGTATGTTAGTGACATGGGAGTTGTAAGTGACTAGGTAGTATGTAAGTGACATGGGGAGTTGTAAGTGACTAGGTTGTATGTTAGTGACATGGGGAGTTATAAGTGACTAGGTTGTATGTTAGTGACATGGGGAGTTGTAAGTGACTAGGTTGTATGTTAGTGACATGGGGAGTTGTAAGTGACTAGGTTGTATGTTAGTGACATGGGGAGTTGTAAGTGACTACGTTTATGTTTGTGACATGGGGAGTTGTAAGTGACTTGGTTGTATGTAAGTTACATGGGGAGTTGTAAGTGACTAGATTCTATGTTAGTGACATGGAGAGTTGTAAGTGACTTGGTTGTATGTTAGTGACATGGAGAGTAGTAAGTGACTTCTGGGATTGTATGTTAGTGACATGGGGAGTTGTGACTAGGTTGTATGTAAGTGACATGGGGAGGTTGTAAGTGACTAAGTTGTATGTAAGTTACATGGGGAGTTGTAAGTGACTAGGTTGTATGTAAGTGACATGGGGCGTTGTAAGTGACTAAGTTGTATGAAAGGATTACATGGGGAGTTGTAAGTGACTAGGTTGTATGTTATTGACATGGGGAATTGTAAGTGACTAGGTTGTATGTTAGTGAAATGGGGAATTGTAAGTGACTAGGTTGTATGTTAGTGACATAGGGAGTTGTAGGGGACTCGATCGTTGTTTTGGAGACATGAACAAATGTAACTGAATAAAATGAACTTGAATGAAACAAGTTTAAACACATGTAACTGATTATAATGTCTTTTAAAGGCAAGAACTGCTGTTAATTACTAGAATGAAACACATTTAAACACATGCTTTCGTTCGCTGTTTTTCTAGAATCTTGATACCTGAAATATAAATAAGATAAATGCTCTCCATCCGTCAGGTCTGTGTGGCTGGTGCTGCCCTCTTTGTCTACAATGTTCTATAGCCCAAGACCTGGGCGATCCCTGCTGCGACGCCTTCTGCCTGATGCTGTGCGCCCCGGCGGCACTGTTCGCCTTAAGGGCGCATATGAGAGGAAAAGAAAACATCCGGGTAAATCGTAGTTGTAGCGTATAAATATTTACAAATATATATATATATATATATATATATATATATATATATATATATATATATATATATATATATATATACCAATGGAAAGTGCTTTATAATTTTAATGGTGATTTTCTTTTCAGTACTTTTTTCTGTAGTGCTTATGTTTCACTTATTGACACTTATAATTCTCTCTTTTATTTGTGTGTCAGCCAGATGTCACGTGATTGCACTTAATCTTAAGTTTACCATCAGGGATGTCTGTTATATTTTGTCCATTCTTCATTTACATATTCCACACTTGCATAGAAATCAAGGGAATTTAATCTACATAATTCATTTAAAAAGTATGACAATCATTGCCCACACACACACCTGATATAGTATAATGGCGTGCACTTTATTTTATTAAACTGTATTGATATTTCAGGGGACTTTTTTTGACGACTTCAGCAAGACCACCGGATGCTGCAACTGTTGTTATCCATGCGTTCTGTGCCAGCTCGCGCGTGAGGTGAAGATCGTGAAGGCAAACAAAGGCTACGTGTAAAAATACAATGGAGGTTATTGACCTTGACCTAACGAGCGTGTTATTATTTTCCGTCCAAATGACAAAATATAAATAAAAAAAAAAGTGTCTGTCGCTCTGTCATGTCTGAATGAAAATTATATTTTTCAAAACATTTAGAGTTCTTATTATTTTTTTTGTTTACAATGGAAACATTACTTTGCCCTTACGACAGAGGAAATATGCCAAATGCCCTCATAATTTAACACTTTTGATATTATTTTTTAAATTGTCAAAAAAGAAAGAATAATAGTACTACAGATAATTTATTGTTTATTTCAGTCGCTGACTAAGGTTATTCATGTCGTCCTAATAACTTTGATTACTTATAGTATTGTACTAATACTCACTTTTTTAGAGGCGAATATTTCAATGGTATTTCAAAAAAAAATTCTGTAAGTTAGTTATTTTTCTTTTTAAACAGAGTCTTCACAAAAGAGTATCTATAAACAAAATACATATATATATAAATATATATATATATATATATATATATATATATATATATATATATATATATATACTAGTTGTGTCCTGCAAAGCCTTTGCATAGAGTTATATCCCCTTAGGTTTGATCGGCAGGCTAGGTTATTTTTTGGTTTCGGGCAGATCCGATTTTTTCATGATTGTTTTTAAAACTGGAATACTGTTATATTAATTCTTTACTTTCTGTTTAACGCAGAACCCACACCCACTATTATTTTATTAATATTGTTATATATATATATATATATATATATATATATATATATATATATATATATATATATATATATATATACAAGAATTGATTGTGAAATGTTTGGCAAATATTGCTTGGTAACTTTTCATGTAGTTTTAAAATTAGATTACATGGGAGACACCCATCCCATACCTTCTCACTCTAAAAAATCAAAACAAGGGGCCCCCAAAATTTTGACATGGACCCTGTTTCATTCGAAATTTAATTTTGTTTTGCTTCTAAACTGAGAAGAGGGGTTGGAAGTAGGACAGAGGGCACTGCGTTGTTATATTTTCTCAGGGGCCCCATGATTTCTAGTAGTGGCCCTGCCTTAACCCGTGTATTAAGATTCCCGATTTGATTTCTCGCGACTGAGGTTTGAATTAAACAGTCAATGAAGAAATTAAAAGGTTTATTTATTTGAAGATATTTATTACTGTTTACTAGTTAATTGTTTATTCAAGAGTTTATTTCTATTTATTGCTGTTTACTAGTTAATTGTTTATTCAAGAGTTTATTTCTATTTATTGCTGTTTACTAGTTAATTGTTTATTCAAGAGTTTGTTTCTGTTTATTGCTACAAATAAAACATTAACTTTTTTTTCTAAATTTTAATGAATAAAATCAAAATGTCTATTTCATTTAAACATTTCTTACTTGTGTTTGCTATCCCATAATTTATTTCTACATATTATAAGAAATAAAATAACTCTTACTTACTTAGTTGTTTTTTTATTTGACTTAAAAAAAAATTGAAATATTAATTTTAACTTCACTAATTTCATAACATTTTTTTTTTATTCAATAATTTTCTTCTTCTTCTAAATATTGTTCGCAGTAAACATTTCTTACTTTTCATGTATTATTTATACACAATTTCTTCCCCTGTAGACCAAACATGATTTTTTTTTTGGTAACGAAAAATAAAATTGGTTCACAAAGCTCTGCCTGTAATAGTAATTTAAAATGCTGACAGTATTAATGTTATTTTATTTCCGTGTCCTTCATGGGATTTGTAAATCGTATGTCATAATTTCTATGTTTTGAGCTCATCTTTCAAGTCATTATCAGTGCTCGATTTAAAAAAAACAACTAGAGCCGGGTATGAAGAAAAATTTCTGCAGAGCCGGGGATAAATGTCTATGATTTCATCCCCGGCGGGGATATATTATCTAAAAGCAGAGCCAGCGATAAATCGAGCCATTGTCATTACACTTGACTTCCGTAGACAATATCTGTCTATTTTTCGCTGCTCTTATTAAGACTAGAAACCAGCCCCGTAGCGTGAAAATTCTACAGCAACCACTGTGTCACAGAGTGACTGTATTTATATGTATGTGAGCGCGCTTGAAGGCATGGGTGAGTATTTGTATTGAATGCATGGTTACACAAGAGTTTGAAAGACCAGCTACGGCTAAGTTGGGAGACTGGACAGTGGATGCCATGGATGTAAGTAATTAGTCAGTGTAGGGCTGGACCTGATAGGTAGAGGTCATGAGTGTGAGTTATCTGAGGGGGGGGGTAGTTGTGGAACCCACGTGTATCAAGGATTTAGTTTGATATTCATGAATGACTTATTAGGCATGTGGATTAAAAAATAATATCGTTTTGGATTATAACGATAACTTTTTTGTTATTGTTCATTAAATGGCGTATATGTTTGATAGAGCATCTATTAAAAACCATTATGGACAACAAGCTTTTATATGTGACACACTGTGATGGGTCCTTCCATTTAAAAAAAAAAACATGAACAAATGGGCTCTTGGTATGAAACAAATTTAAGAAGAGCCACAGACGCTCCTGAAGGTCACGGACCTGTTGACTGTGAGTATCAACATAGCGATGTCGATAGTGAGCTCGACTCGACATGCCAAGGGCACAAGGTTCAATCCCTGGTAAAGCCAAAAATATTCGCCGCTGATTTGGAGAGGAGATGGGCGTCACCAAGTCTATAAGCCCACAGATGGGCGTCACAAAGTCTATAAGCCCACATAAAGGACGTCTGAAAGCTTACCTGTTGATGAGTCCATTCGTTCCTCCCAAAGATTACTTCGGTTAAGAGAATAAACAACACCAACAACAACAACAATATAACAACGTTATAATTTAAAATAACACTGTTTGGTAAAGTGTTCAAATAAATAGGTTGTGTAGAAAATTAAAAAAAAAACTACCAGGACCGCAGTGAATTTTCTGAGAAAAATGAATGGAAGTTTGACCCCATTGGACGAGTCCATACTGAGATAAAAAAAAATAAAAGAACGTGAAAAAACTGAGGTCAAGTTGTAGCTCAGCCTACTGCTAGTACCTCCAAATGAATGAAATACATGTATGTAAAACATTAAACAGTGTTTGAGTTCAATGAATATATAATACTAACATAGATGAGGGTTATTATATTGTATTGACCTTTTTCGGGACGAATGCAAACCAAGGTTAAAGGTCAAATTGTGTAAAAAAAATTGATGTCTTCATCTACCAGACACTTTATTAGTTCTGTTATATCTTCTGCAATTTTTTTCACTTATGTGAATTTCTAAAGATGTTTGACAATTCATGGCCCACTTTTTTTTTCTTTCAATTTGATTCCTTCACAAAGATGTCCAAATTTATTGTTGAAATAAACTAAGCAGCAACAACGTGTGACCTCTACCTGGCAAGTCAAACTGGCGTCCACACGTGAGGCCTGAACAAAGGACACATTAGCTGGACTAAATTTCATTTCATACATGATATTTGTTTTTCTCATATTCAAAAAAAAAAAAAATAGTTTAAAAATTTATTAGTGTATTAAAGCAATTTAAATTGTGGTATACAATAATTGTTGCATTTGATATATTTTTTTTTAGTAAATTAATCATAACCTTTCATTTATAAACGTCGCTAGCAGCTTAAACATTTTTATGCACATTGTAAATACAGCTAACTGTAATAAAATATTAAACGAATCAATGCCTTTTTTTTTTAATATGTGACTTTAATAAGTGTCGATAGCGGTCTTGTGAAAACAAAACAAATTGTGCACCATTGCGGCCATCGGGACAACACACTATGGGGCATGGCATGCCTTACCTATTATATATATATAATACTCATTTCCAGTGTGCGTTAAATCGAAAGTAAAGAATTAATACATGTACCACAGTATTCCAGTTTAAAATACAACCATGAAAAAAATCGGATCTGCCCGAAACCAAAAATTAACCCAGCCTACCGATCAAGCCTAAGGGGATGTAACTCTATGCAAAGGTTTCGCAGGGTACAGCTAGTACAATATAATCTGCATTTCCAACAGCTGTGTTGAAGTAATTAGCCTTTATGTCCACGATGTTATCAGAACCTCACTCCGGTAAATATTCCCTCTTCCAGACTTGTGGAAGGATTTAGATGACAAATATAAAGAGCCAGACCGCTCACTTCCATATTTTTGAGTCTTTAAACGGAAGTAGATAACGGTTAACCGTAAATAATGTACTTTTACAGTGCCCCGGGGCTGGCGGACCACAGAATTGATCAGTCGGGTAGCTTGCTGGTCATCGGCCTTCGTGGCAGTTCCGAGATGTTGAGGGACACGGAGAGTTTGATCTCACGAGCTCTAAGAGATTAAATCACAGACCGCAGTTATTACAGAGAGAGAGAGAGAGAGAGAGAGAGAGAGAGAGAGAGAGTGAGAGACAGAGAGAGAGAGACAGAGGGAGAGAGACATAGAGAGAGAGACAGAGAGTGAGAGACAGAGAGAGAGACAGAGAGAGAGAGAGAGAGCAGAAGTAGATCGTGGGACAGTTTTTATGTTTTGTAGTGCCCTTCTTTCATCCCCATCACAGCCTTGGATCTAATGGCAATGGAGCCACCTAGGGAGCCACCTAGGGAGACATACAGGGAACTTCCACCCTGACCTGACAAATTCCCTGGATTCTCATTGGGGATCAAACGCGGGAACATCAGGTCGACATTCGAGCGCTTTACCGCACGGCCACCCATCACATATAAAGTGTAAGTCATTTTACTCTTTTCAGAAAATAAAACACTATTTTTAGGCATGTAATCGATCAGGTTATTGACATCAATGATTTAGTTATCGTGGTTCATACCATTTGTTGTGTTTGCCCTGCCTTCTATGTCCGCACCCAATGCAACGTTGTATCAGAGCAGACGGGTGGGTTTGTTAAATTTAAACTGTTTGATTCTTGAATGGCCCGTTAAAGGTCGATGACTCCATTTCAATAAAACATGAACCCCATATGAATGTAGGCAAAATATCTAGAATAAACTAAATATGTGGTGAATAATCATTTTTTAACTTTTACATGACAAAGTAAAATTATCTATAAAACATTCTTAGACAGAAGTCTAGTATGTCTAGATTTAGCCAAAAATATAGAGATCAGTGTAAAAAACATTCCAATTGGCGGTAATCTCCTATTTTAGCGGCATAAATTTTTTTGATAATATTATTGATACTTTACCTTATTAAACATTCCCAAATCATAGTATTAATGATTTCACATCAATATTATCCATTTTAGACACAATTTTGTTCATTTTTATTACTTTATCGCAAAAATATTGCAACTTATAACACTTTTCTTTACTATTTTCTTTCGTTCCGTATATTTTCTGTTTAACAATTTTAAAAAACACTTCCGAATTCCAGTGATGTTGGTGCCAATTTAGCATTTTACAATGAAGAAACTATTGGGGCATACTTAACAAAGGATAATATAGGAAAAACAGTACCATGAGAAACAGTAAGGCCTGACTCCCAAAGGGCATGAAGAAAATGATTAAACACATTTTATGTTAGTAGGATAGACGCCCTTAATGTCCCAATGGGCCATTTATTTTTTATCACTATATCTTAGGTGTAGGATGGGGCCCTGAATATGGCGTACTTATTAATATAATTTATATAGTAAAAAATGGTACACTTACAAACACTGATGCTTACCCCTCAAAAGGCATGACAAAAATTATTTAAACCAATTTTATGTTAGGGGGATAGCTACCCTTGGAGCCCCTAGGGCCGTTTATCTTGTATCGCTACGTATAAGGTGTAGAACGGGGCCCTAAAAATGACATACTTATTAATATAGCGTATATAGTAAAAAACGGTACCCTTACAAACACTCATGCTTAGCCCTCATGGGGCAAGACAAAAATTATTTAAACCAATTTTTTGTTAGGGGGATAGCTACTCTTGGGACCCCTAGGGCCGTCTATCCTGTACCTCTACGTATAAGGTGTAGAACGGGGCCCTAAAAATGACATATTTATTAATATAGCTTATATTGCAAAAAACGGTATCCTTACAAACACTGATGCTTAGCCCTCAAAAGGCATGACCAAAATTATTTAAACCAAATTTATGTTATGGGGATAGATACTCTTGGGGCCCCTAGGGCCGTCTATCGTGTACCACTTCGTATAAGGTGTGGAACGGGGCCCTAAAAATGACATACTTATTAATATAGCTTATATAGTAAAAATCGGTACCCTTACAAACACTGATGCTTAGCCCTCAAAAGGCATGACAAAAATTATTTAAACCAATTTTATGTTAGAGGGATAGCTACTCTTGGGGCCCCTAGGGCCGTTTATCTTGTATCGCTACGTATAAGGTGTAGAACGGGGCCCTAAAAATGACATACTTATTAATATAGCTTATATAGTAAAAATCGGTACCCTTACAAACACTGATGCTTAGCCCTCAAAAGGCATGACAAAAATTATTTAAACCAATTTTATGTTAGAGGGATAGCTACTCTTGGGGCCCCTAGGGCCGTTTATCTTGTATCGCTACGTATAAGGTGTAGAACGGGGCATTAAAAATGACATACTTATTAATATAGCTTATATTGCAAAAAACGGTATCCTTACAAACACTGATGCTTAGCCCTCAAAAGGCATGACCAAAATTATTTAAACCAAATTTATGTTATGGGGATAGATACTCTTGGGGCCCCTAGGGCCGTCTATCGTGTACCACTTCGTATAAGGTGTGGAACGGGGCCCTAAAAATGACATACTTATTAATATAGCTTATATAGTAAAAATCGGTACCCTTACAAACACTGATGCTTAGCCCTCAAAAGGCATGACAAAAATTATTTAAACCAATTTTATGTTAGAGGGATAGCTACTCTTGGGGCCCCTAGGGCCGTTTATCTTGTATCGCTACGTATAAGGTGTAGAACGGGGCCCTAAAAATGACATACTTATTAATATAGCGTATATAGTAAAAAACGGTATCCTTACAAACACTGATGCTTAGCCCTCAAAAGGCATGACCAAAATTATTTAAACCAAATTTATGTTATGGGGATAGATACTCTTGGGGCCCCTAGGGCCGTCTATCGTGTACCACTTCGTATAAGGTGTGGAACGGGGCCCTAAAAATGACATACTTATTAATATAGCTTATATAGTAAAAATCGGTACCCTTACAAACACTGATGCTTAGCCCTCAAAAGGCATGACAAAAATTATTTAAACCAATTTTATGTTAGAGGGATAGCTACTCTTGGGGCCCCTAGGGCCGTTTATCTTGTATCGCTACGTATAAGGTGTAGAACGGGGCCCTAAAAATGACATACTTATTAATATAGCGTATATAGTAAAAAACGGTACCCTTACAAACACTCATGCTTAGCCCTCATGGGGCAAGACAAAAATTATTTAAACCAATTTTATGTTAGAGGGATAGCTACTCTTGGGGCCCCTAGGGCCGTTTATCTTGTATCGCTACGTATAAGGTGTAGAACGGGGCCCTAAAAATGACATACTTATTAATATAGCTTATATTGCAAAAAACGGTATCCTTACAAACACTGATGCTTAGCCCTCAAAAGGCATGACCAAAATTATTTAAACCAAATTTATGTTATGGGGATAGCTACTCTTGGGGCCCCTAGGGCCGTCTATCGTGTACCACTTCGTATAAGGTGTGGAACGGGGCCCTAAAAATGACATACTTATTAATATAGCTTATATAGTAAAAATCGGTACCCTTACAAACACTGATGCTTACCCCTCAAAAGGCATGACAAAAATTATTTAAACCAATTTTATGTTAGAGGGATAGCTACTGTTGGGGCCCCTAGGGCCGTTTATCTTGTATTGCTACGTATAAGGTGTAGAACGGGGCCCTAAAAATGACATACTTATTAATATAGCTTATATAGTAAAAAACGGTACCTTCAGAAAAACTAATGCCCATCACTTAAAAGGCATTGTCAAAATTATTTAAACCAATTTTATGTTAGGGGGATAGATACTCTTGGGGCCCCTCGGGCCGTTTATCTTGTACCACTACGTATAAGGTGTAGAACGGGGCCCTGAAAATGACTCAACCATGACATAATGATTTATATGTAATATTAGACTTATTAGAAAAATAAAGCAGTGCCAAACGGTTAAAGAAAATTGAAACAAATTCATTATATTTTATGGGGATAGAAGCCATGTAAAATATGTTTGTCTAAATATTGTAGTTTTCACTAATTACGCAAAGAATAGTGGAAAATTCATTTTGGTGTTTAAATTGATTTCGAAACACAAACTCTTGAAAATATGAATGAAAGAGACCCTCGCTTGTCCCAACTTGACTTCTTAATTTTCGTTTTGCCCTCATCCACAGATTTTCGATATTTTGAGTATGGACTTCAGGGTCATGGGGGTCAACAAAATGTTGTTCATGTATAATTACAGAGTGTGAATAAACTCCGCCACCAAGTCCCTCTATCCCCCTATACGCGGCCCATCCATCGGATATGATATGGGTGCCTGGCATTACATGTTGCAATATAAGGGCTTTTAAGGTTTCTGCCCTTCTATCGGGAACTTCAACTAAAAAGCATTTCCCTGTTCCCCTTTCTACACCACCAAATACCCAATGGCCTTCCCTCCAAGTACCCCTGTGGTATTTACGATGAAAGTACTTTGATTCATCTATTTCCACAACAATAGGCTCACAGTTTTCATTTACCCCACCAATTTCTATCGGCCGGCGGTTCATATAAGTGGACATTTCCTCCCTAAGAATGTTAAACCAGTCGACCAAAGTGTTCTCATTGAGTATGTTCGTTTCGCGTTTGGTGGATTTTTGGGAAAAGTTGTAAGCAAAGCAATAGATAATCTGAGTTATTGTTTTGAGAGACAAATGGCTTCTCGTAAAAAAAGAATTAAATCTAATGCTCTTTTTTAAGTGACATGTCGGACAAACCCAGCGAAACCCATCGATACCGGTATTATGATTTCCAAGATAACATAACACATTGCACGTGATGCACTGCATATTATTTCTCAATAGACGCCTAACAGCTAACCACTGAATAGACGATTCTTGGTTTTGCATTTCTCTTTCTAAACCAGATAGATTCCAAATTTCTTGTAAAATGGCTGCATGGTCCATAATATTTTGAGGATCTACTATATTGAAACGAAGATTTCTAGGTCTACCTGCCATTACAAAGTTAAATTCGACACTGCAATAAATCTTGTTTTATGTCAAATAAATGAGTAAACTTCAATTAAGTTGTGATCACTCGTGTTGTGATAACAAGTTGCAATGTACTAAAAAGATTTACTTAATTGAAATTGTATTGACAAAAATTGTTAAGATTGAAACTACAAAAGCTTTTTTTTTATATCGGATGGTCTGTCTATCAAAGAAAAAAAAACAAGGATGAGGTTAATTAAATTAAGAACACAGTGGAAGTGTATTTATCTGAATTAGCAGCACTGTTTCCAAGATGAAGAATGAAAATCCAAAGAAAATCAAACTCTATCTACAAATTAGTATGAAATACTGAAGTGAAACATTACATACTGCTTATATTTGTAACAAAGTTTTAAACTTATCTATCATGGAATGTTCCAGATGTCACAATGATGTCACGTTGCATAATTTTATGTAAAAAGTCCCAAGACCTAGCCCCCACCCCATGCCTTATTTCTCCTGTTACTCACAGAAAAGAGGGGGGAGGGGTATTGGATTAAACAGGTTATTCGAAACGTTTAACGAAAATAATCCCACTTAGTCTTTGTTCCTCCAATTCAGACGCTATCTCCTCTGCCCAGGCAGTTCGACCACTCGAGCGCTGGTCAACAGATCTAAGAACTTTCACATCAAAACGTGAAATTCCTGTTAACATACCGACCGACAACAAACGAATTGCTAGACTGAAAAGAAATCTTACTTAGTCTACCTTATCTGAAGGTCCATTCCACCACCACCCCTCCATTTCACACTCACCTCCCAAAAGGGCGGGCTAGCTGACCATGAGTGATTAGCGATGACAATTGTACCAGTGTGGATAAAAGGTGATAGAGATGGTATTCGTCCAATAGGCTCATACTTCATACTGAAGTGGTCTCTACCTAAAGTTTAATGAAAATCTTATTTATTCACAACAGGCGGTGGTGACGGATGTGGTCGGCACACAACACCCTTCCACTCCGTCCCACACCTGCGCAGCCTGCCATTTCGGGCTGGGGGTATAGGCACACTACACCCTTCCCTCTGTTCTAGTGGCAGGAAAAACCCCTTTCCTTGCCATTCTGGCTGATCGGCAGTACACACACCCTGCTGGTCTGGCCAGTTTGGGCACGGATTAAAACCCATCTTTCTGCCGTCCCTGCAGATGATAGCGGGCACACTCACCCCACCGCTCTGTAGGCATGGCAGACGTGCATCAGCGCCGCCAACAATGCTGGTGTGGTAGGCACACTACACCCTACCATGCTGGCAATGGCGACGTTAAAAAAAAGAAAATAAAATATAAAGGTCGTAACAGACAGGCCAATGAAGGTAAAACTGATGAGAGGCTAATATAATAGGTTTGATTTTTTTTGGTCATGCCCTCTGAGGGCTGTGCAACAGCGTTTCTGATGGCTCCGTTTTTTCTTATATAACCTTTATTAGAAATTATGTCATTTTCAGGACCCCATCCTACACCTTATACGTAGCGGTACAGGATAAACGGCCCAAGGTGCCCCAAGAGAAGCTATCCCCCTAACATAAATATGGTTTAAATAATTTTGGTCATGCATTTTGAGAGCTATACATCAGTGCTTGTAAGGGTACCGTTTTTTACTATATAAGCTATATTAATAAGTATGTCATTTTTAGGGCCCCGTTCTACACCTTATACGTAGCGGTACAAGATAAACGGCCCTAGGGGTCCCAAGAGTAGCTATCCCCCTAACATAAACTTGGTTTAAAAAATTTTGGTCATGCCTTTTGAGGGCTAAGCATGAGTGTTTGTAAGGGTACCGTTTTTTACTATATAAGCTATATTAATAAGTATGTTATACGTAGCGCTACAAGATACACGGCCCTAGGGGTCCCAAGAGTAGCTATCTCCCTAACATAAACTTGGTTTAAATAATTTTGGTCATGCATTTTGAGGGCTAAGCATCAGTGTTTGTAAGGGTACCGTTTTTTACTATATAAGCTATATTAATAAGTATGTCATTTTAGGGCCCCGTTCTACAACTTATACGTAGCGGTACAAGATAAACGGCCCTAGGGGTCCCAAGAGTAGCTATCCCCCTAACGTAAATTTGGTTTAAATAATTTTGTTCATGCATTTTGAGAGCTATACATCAGTGTTTGTAAGGGTACCGTTTTTTACTATATAAGCTATATTAATAAGTATGTCATTTTTAGGGCCCCGTTCTACACCTTATACGTAGCGGTACAAGATAAACGGCCCTAGGGGCCCCAAGAGTAGCTATCCCCCTAACATAAACTTGGTTTAAATAATTTTGTTCATGCATTTTGAGGGCTAAGCATCAGTGTTTGTAAGGGTACCGTTTTTTACAATATAAGCTATATTAATAAGTATGTCATTTTTAGGGCCCCGTTCTACACCTATTACGTAGCGGTACAAGATAAACGGCCCTAGGGGTCCCAAGAGTAGCTATCCCCCTAACGTAAACTTGGTTTAAATAATTTTGGTCATGCCTTTTGAGGGCTAAGCATCAGTGTTTGTAAGGGTACCGTTTTTTACAATATAAGCTATATTAATAAGTATGTCATTTTTAGGGCCCCGTTCTACACCTTATACGTAGCGGTACAAGATAAACGGCCCTAGGGGTCCCAAGAGTAGCTATCCCCCTAACGTAAATTTGGTTTAAATAATTTTGGACATGCATTTTGAGAGCTATACATCAGTGTTTGTAAGGGTACCGTTTTTTACAATATAAGCTATATTAATAAGTATGTCATTTTTAGGGCCCCGTTCTACACCTTATACGTAGCGGTACAAGATAAACGGCCCTAGGGGTCCCAAGAGTAGCTATCCCCCTAACGTAAATTTGGTTTAAATAATTTTGGTCATGCATTTTGAGAGCTATACATCAGTGTTTGTAAGGGTACCGTTTTTTACTATATAAGCTATATTTATAAGTATGTCATTTTTAGGGCCCCGTTCTACACCTATTACGTAGCGGTACAAGATTAACGGCCCTAGGGGTCCCAAGAGTAGCTATCCCCCTAACGTAAATTTGGTTTAAATAATTTTGGTCTTGCATTTTGAGAGCTATACATCAGTGTTTGTAAGGGTACCGTTTTTTACAATATAAGCTATATTAATAAGTATGTCATTTTTAGGGCCCCGTTCTACACCTTATACGTAGCGGTACAAGATGAACGGACCTAGGGGTCCCAAGAGTAGCTATCCCCCTAACATAAACTTGGTTTAAAAAATTTTGGTCATGCCTTTTGAGGGCTAAGCATCAGTGTTTGTAAGGGTACCGTTTTTTACTATATAAGCTATATTAATAACTATGTTATGCGTAGCGGTACAAGATAAACGGCCCTAGGGGTCCCAAGAGTAGCTATCTCCCTAACATAAACTTGGTTTAAATAATTTTGGTCATGCATTTTGAGGGCTAAGCATCAGTGTTTGTAAGGGTACCGTTTTTTACTATATAAGCTATATTAATAAGTATGTCATTTTTAGGGCCCCGTTCTACACCTTATACGTAGCGGTACAAGATAAACGACCCTAGGGGTCCCAAGAGTAGCTATCCCCCTAACGTAAATTTTGTTTAAATAATTTTGTTCATGCATTTTGAGAGCTATACATCAGTGTTTGTAAGGGTACCGTTTTTTACTATATAAGCTATATTAATAAGTATGTCATTTTTAGGGCCCCGTTCTACACCTTATACGTAGCGGTACAAGATAAACGGCCCTAGGGGCCCCAAGAGTAACTATCCCCCTAACATAAACTTGGTTTAAATAATTTTGGTCATGCATTTTGAGAGCTATACATCAGTGTTTGTAATGGTACCGTTTTTTACTATATAAGCTTTATTAATAAGTATGTCATTTTTAGGGCCCCGTTCTACACCTAATACGTAGCGGTACAAGATAAATGGCCCTAGGGGCCCCAAGAGTAGCTATCCCCCTAACATAAATTTGGTTTAAATAATTTTGGTCATGCCCTTTTAAGTGATGGGCATAAATTTTCCGAAGGTATCGTCTTATCTTTCAGTTTTTTTTAATAATCTTGTAGTTGGCAGCTGCCTTTTTTTGTAAACAATTCAGGTCATCTCTTAACATAGCTGGCAGTATTTTATATAGAATATAGAGGACCTTTTATAAAATTTATTTAATGCATTTAAACACGTTTTTTATATTTTTTTCTTATTCTTTTAATAAATAACCATCAATACTATGATTTTGGAATGTTTATAGAGGTAAAGTATCAATAATATTTATCAAAATTATTTTGGTAGGTAAAATAAGAGATTACCCCAATTGGCAGCCTGTGTTATTTCTTTATAAAACGTGTCTTTTTTTACACAAAAGTTCATCACATCTATGTACTTTTTTATTTTTGAGAATTAAATGGCTTCCAGTTTTTTAATGTGCACTCTTATTTCTAAAACCATTTAAGTGTTGTACAAAAAAAATCGAGGTCAGTCCCTCGTCAGCACCTCTATGACAAAAAAAAAATGGTTTGAACACAAGATAAGCATGTCCCACTTCTGTATTGTAACATAGTTAGACTGCAAGGGGGCACTACTGCTGACTTTTTATCTCAAATTGCCTTCCATAATTATCGTTCTTGGTAAATCGCTGTCCAATGCAAAAAAGATTCTGTTCCTATTGTCTGTTGATAAAATAATCCCTCACCACCTCAGCTAAATTGTTACTCCATATATTTGCTCAGTAAGGAGTCCAGTTGTTATAACTTAAACGTTTTCAGCTGTTTTTTTTTAATCTTTTTTTCTGTATTTATATTAAATCAAATTTACGCATCATATCTATTTTCAACCTATTTCGAAGTTCATCAACAAGTTCACCATTTTACTCTAGCCAAATAAAAAAAAATACCAAGGTACTAGATTAAACCTTGTATTCTCTAGAAATTGATTTTTATTTCCCGGAAAAAAAACAAAACAGAGAAAACACAAAAAAAAATTTTCAAGGTTACATTATCTTTACTGCACTACAACAGTAACTATCTAGCAAGTATCTAGGGTGAAAATTGCCTGGATAATTTTCCTTTGTATCTTTCTTAAATTAGGCAAAAGTTTTTCTTGAGATTTCTTAGATCTAAACATTTACCGAGGGGATATATAAAGAACGTTAGACTAGAACTATTCATCTCTTTCTCGTAGGTTAACGCGTGTCATAATCTGACAGAACACAACATTTTGTGGCAGTTCTGTATGTTTACGTAAAAATATAGTTGAATGCTTTGAAAAATATCATTATGCTAACATTAAGACGTTTGATATTTATATATGTATGTGATGCTATGTAGAACATACTCATTTGTTATGTGCACATTTTTATTGTTTTTTTTTTAGATAATTCAGCAATAAGGAGTAAATATATCAAGAAAATAGAAATACTTCGTTGTGACTATTTCACTTTATATCAGTTATATATATGCTAATAAAATAAAGTATACAATTATAAATTATACTGATAGAGAAATAATATTGTAATTTTAAACTATTTATTCTGGAACAAAAATTCAAAAAGTGTAAACGTCTTGATATTTGTTCAAATCGATTGATACCAATTTCTTTAAATTTTTGATACTCATCATACAAAGACCAGAAAAACGACCAGCACCAGTTGTTGAGCGTAGCCACGTTTTTACTCGTCTTAGATTGCTAAATGATCTCTCGATTGTCCATGCTGCTACTGGAAGAGCCAGGGGGGCGGATGGTCGTGTGATTAAAGCACTATACTGAGGGTCCCTGGTTCGATCTCCGTTGAGGACCAATGTATATGTCAGCTTAATTCCCCGCTATATCTCCCGTGGTGCCTCCATAACCATTGCCCCATTGGTGGGGATGAAAGAAGGGCACACTAAAACCGTCCCCATTAGTGGTTTAAAGGATCTAAGTGATTTCTTCTCATACTTACACACTGAAAGAGCTAATTCAGTAAAAAAAAATCCATCTTAATCATCGGGAAAAAATTGGTTCATCTAAAACCTCACTTAGAGTCATTGTTTCTGTTTTATTCCCCTTTACTACTTTTACATTTTCATATATCATACCAGGTTTCAATCTCCTCAATTGAATTGTCAAATGCACAATAATCAGCAATAGCCCTGGCTTGATCCTTATTATGCGAGTTTCTAGTTTTGTCATCAAAAAGGGATTCAAAACTAAAAGGGAAAGGTTTATTTTCTACTCAAAAATGAATTTTCAGCGATGATATAATAAAATGAGGGTAGGGTGTAAAAACAGGGTGTAAAAACAGTTATTCTAAAATAATCCTCAAGCAAATTAACTTTTGGATTTTCCCTGTTCATTTGTCTCCCAGCTTGTCGTGGAGGTTGAATGTCGACACCTATGTCATCTACAACACTTTTTGTAACTAAAAAATTCCGTATACCTCTCATTACAATTCTGTCGATCAACAGCCATTGTAGTCAACAATTCTTCAATGTATGTTTGTGCTGCAAGAAAAACTAAATAATCTGACTGCAACTTTTGGGTCACAACTTCTAGCTTTGATGAATTTTTTGAATAATAATTAAACAAACAACAAATATAGGAATATATCCGAGGAATTTTTCTGTGACCACCATTTTCCCATTTTATTCTTTGACAAATCTAACACCAAGTGACATCTGCTCAATACCTGAAATGTCAGTTGTCTCGATTTCAAGAAAATGCAACTGAATTATTTGCTTCATGAACAATGTCTTCGCGCAAGAAAGACCCACACATTTCGAGTATAGTGTTTTACGTAGTTGCCGAGATTTACTTAGCACTACAAGAACCAATTGACAAATGATTACCAAGAACCAAGTCATAAAAATTAACAGAATTTGATTCTTTTCCACGAAGTGCTAAATCATGCATGCCGCAAAATAGGATTGTAGAAATGATGGGACCCAGTTAGGTACGATTTTCTTGAAATCGTCTTCTAAATGATGAGTTCAACTACTCATCTATGGAAACTGCTTTGGCTTACAATCATGCAACCAAATTGCTTGCATCTTCATGAGTCTTTGTGTCATGTGCTTTGCATCTGGCTAATTGCATCTTCATTGAAATCTTTAAATTTTGTGCATTGTTTGATGCTAAATGCCCCCTGAACTGCTCGAATTACTTTTTTGCGGAAACGACACGCAATATTTGCAAAACGCACCTTTTAATATACAAGCACTGTGAATAGTCTGATAACCATGCATATCTAAAAACTCTGTTTCCATCATTGTCATCTCTAAAATCATACTTTTTATCAGGGGTCTGAATTAATTTAGCTTTAATTTAAAAATTTACTCAGTGGCAGAAGACTATAAACCAACAAGAGTTGCCAGATAAAAACAAGTTGAATGGCAAGAGCATTTTTGAAGGCCTAGTCAAGTTATAGAAGGCCAAATTAACATCAAAGAAAATAATTAAAATCGAAACCATCTTGTGTTTGTTGTCGAAATGTTTAAATTTTCAATTGCATTTATTTATGTCAATATAAATAATTAATGTTATACTTAACTTAAATTTAATTGAAAAAATGAACCTGTATGACAATGTCAGTTAATTTTAAAAAATGTGTATTTGTGCCCTCCCCTGGAAAAATGTCTAGCCATGCCCACACCCCTTCTAACGATGGCCCAATAACAAAAGTGTATTGTTATGATGTATAATTTCTAGGCCTTAAATTTGACAATATCCTAAGGCTTGCATTCAAACTTAAGGCAAGGATGACCTGGGCCCAATTCAAGACCATCGCCAAAACATCTGTCCGCTGGAGAGTTAAGGTGTCTCCTATGAGAGTTAAAAGGAAGTCGAAGATTAAAATTTATTCGTTTTCTTCTAGTAACCATGAGTTGATTTTATAACCTTAACTAGTCAGTGAAGGGCGAATTTAGTAATCTTTTTTTATATGATTTGACATTATTGTGATCTTTCAAGATTGTATCGGATGTGTTGTTTTGTCTGTAACTTTGATTAATTCGCCTAACCCCAACCATATATTTTTTTTTTATTTTTTATCTCTAGGTTCTGCTGGGATGATCCAATCAAACCTTTTAATCTTTGCCACAGTGCTACTACTGAAGCTTGTTTGTTAAGCATCAATTTACAACTGTAACAGTCAAAACGATTAATTAATTATTTAGAAGTCTATATAAGATGAATGTTAACAGACGCGTCTCCTGTACTAGAATTATTTCTAGATGCGTAATTTAATGTTAACAAAATGTTAATTTACATTTTTTTAACTAAACGTATTTGATTGAATGGAATTTTACGATATAGAATGTGTCCACGTTGTTATTGCACATATTAAATACATGACATTAATATATCGTTCATTATTTCATTATATGCATCACCATTTCAATAGTAAGAGATGTCTTTCCTAAAAACATAATAAATAAAGCATGTTAACTTGAGGTTTGTGTTATTTTTCAAAAAAATGTGCATCTATCTATCTATCTATCTATCTATCTATCTATCTATCTATCTATCTATCTATCTATCTATCTATCTATCTATCTATCTATCTATCTATCTATCTATCTATCTATCTATCTATCTATCCATCTATCTATCTATCTATCTATCTATCTATCTATCTATCTATCTATCTATCTATCTATCTATCGATCTATCGATCTATCTATCTATCTATCTATCTATCTAATCTATCTATCTATCCATCTATCTATCTATCTATCTATCTAATCTATCAATTTATCTGTCTGTCTATCTCTCTGTCCACCTGTCTATGAGTCTGTATAATTTTTCTATCCAATCTATCCATATATCTATTAATCTATGTTTTATCTATCTGAACGCTTGTCTCTACAATTGTGCAATAAATAAAATAATAAAAATAGGAACATCCCATCAGGAAGTTACAGATTGTGCAAACAGTACCTGTCTGCATCACTATATATAAATACCTTTGAAAATAGGCTTAATACCAAAGAAGCAGAATTACAATGCCCACCTATTCTTCAAACTAAAAGTTTAATATTTCTATATTTATTTACCGCTCTATTTAGAAAAAAAAAAACACTGAACTGAAATTTGTCATATATTTTTCTACATAGGTCGCTTCAGCTTGGTGAACATTTTATCAAAGACGTGTATTAGACCGAAAAACAAAACCAGGCGAAGAGCATTGGGCAGTTAAACGCTCGGGTCATTACATCCATCTAACATCATCTGCCATTTGCTTTAAAGTCTCCCTATTACTATGTGTACACATAACCGACTGACCCTTCGACCCATTTTTTAAGTAGTAGGCCTATATCTCAGGGCCCCCCCCCCTAACCTTTTTCTCACCGCGGACCGGTCAACATTTAATGATTTCTCCGCGGACCGGTCTACGTTGACTGATTTCTCCGAAGACTGGTCTACCTTTAATGATTTCTCCGCGGACCGGTGTACGTTGACTGATTTCTCCGAAGACTGGTCTACGTTTAATGATTTCTCCGCGGACCGGTCTACGTTGACTGATTTCTCCGCGGACTGGTCGACGTTTAATGATTTCTCCGAAGACTGGTCGACGTTTAATGATTTCTCCGCGGACCGGTCGTCGTTTAATGATTTCTCCGCGGACCGGTCGACGTTTACATTCATGTCATCGCGGCCCGCTGGTGGGGGATGGGGGGTATTATTTATATTTTTAGATTGTTATGATTTACATTGCCAAAGCCGCTCACAGCCACTCAGCTCCCGGATAACCTTTCGTCCATGGAAAGTTGGACTTTCCTTAGAGAAATACACCACAATAAGTAAAAAAGGAAATAATTTAATGTTTCTTGGCTGGCCCAGTACCCTTTGATCCACGGACCGGCAACGAGGACCGGGGATTGTAGACCAATGATCTTTATTTCAAACCTGCCTACTGAAGTAGATAAATTGTGCTCTCTCACTAAACCTTTCCCACTAAACTGATTGGTCGGCCAGACGCTCTGCATGAGTGTATTTGGTTTATGTGTAATTTATTTACCTCATCTGTATTTCCGTTTGTATTTACTGATAAATTAATGTTTAATACAAACAGTGTATGTATGATTAATACGTAACCCATCAACATTTTAATGCCATATGTTAGTAAGTTTAATCACTACAAAACTTATTCTTGTCATATGAACATTAGTATTATCATTTTATAACCAGTTAATGTCACATGCACATTAGTATAGTCATTACATAACCTATTAATGTCACTTGTAAATTAGCTGAAAACATCTTCTTTTTTTTCTTGTTTAAAATGTAATTATAATTTTTATTTATATAGATTTCTTTTCACTTGCTCTAAAATTTTGTTTCGTTAAGAGTTTAGGAAGTGAAATATATATTTTTACATGCCAAGAGACAGTAAGCCAAGGTTTAGAAATTTCCTGCTTTTGAAATCTTTCATTTACATCAAGTCTCTCGGGATGTCTAAATCATTTTTCTTTCTTTTTGCGGGAATTTCATCAATTAAAAAAAGTTAAGTAGTTATTGTGTTATTTTTTTTTTTATTTAACGTGAGCATCAGTGGCGGCTCATTTATAACATTAATGCGGGCTACCTCTTCAGAAGTATTTTAGCCTTTAATGAAGTCAAAATTGCTTTATTTTAAAAGGCACTTGTTACGGGACCATACGTATGGTCTCCGTATTTTTTTTACCCGGGTACCAGCCGTAGATAATATTGCTCCACACCCTAACCCTAACCCTAACCCTATCCCTAAACCTAACCCTAACCCTATCCCTAACCCTATCCCTAACCCTATCCCTAACCCTATCCCTAACCCTAATCCTGAAAAAAATATTGTGAAAAAAAAATTTATATATGTCACGTTCCTTATACCCTAGTATAATGGTCACGTTTGGTCCCGTAATAAGTGAGATTTTAAAATTGTATAATATGATACTAACATTTATAAAGAGAAAGTTTATTAAGGAGCCGAACATAAAATATTATATGTTTTGGTTACTAAATTGTAACAGTGCAAGTTTGAATCTATTCATTTAAAAATTGGTCGCCTTTGCTACAGTGATCTCTCTGCCTTGCATCGTGGCGTGTATCTTTCTATGTGTGCATCTTATCTTAATTCCCATATTCCCAAAGGGCCATCGGAACAGATGAAGTGTAGAATTCATCTGTGTCCGTAGTCTCGGCTTATTGAGGAACTGTTTGGTTAGCACAACGCTGCCTTTAGTTCCCCAACTTAAGTGACTTTAACTGATTCGCTTGATTCTCACGAGGGATCGAACCCAAGACTTTCATGTGGACAGTTAAGCATATATACCACTGGACCATCCATCCTATATGTAAGCATGTGCTCAACTGCCAGACGCCACTCTGTTGGAACTGTGTTGAACACAGTGCCATGTAAAGAATTTTTTTTTTCGTTTCTATAAAATGGAGGATGACTGTTGAAATTAAACTTAAGAATTATACATTGTCCGAGGATTAAAGGGAAAGTGACTCAATATATTGAATATTGAATGTAAAGTTTCAATTAAGGGGTGCTGCAGTTTCACAGTGCATACATATAACTTTGAATTTGATTTGGTCCTTTTTTTTTTAATAAGACAACTTAAAAGTCTTGTAATCAAAATGTTATAAATAAAATGAATGTAACATAAAAAGAAAAAAAAAAACTTTATTTTAGGAGTGTGTTTGACCTGTAGCGCGTAACTAATGAGATGATGAAGAGATGATTAAAACACAAACTGGGGGATATCGAGACAGTAGTGCCGGCCCTGAATTAATAGTGACCATGACCGTCTGACACACTAGGGTAAGTTTATCTGATTAATATCGTCATAGTTAAAAAAATACTTCTTAAGTTGGAACAGTTGGGAATATTGTAAGGGAAGGTAACAAAACAGCTGAGTGCTAGCACGCACTGCAGTGGCGTAGCGAGCCTAACTCGCGCCCGGGGCACAATACCTTTTTAGCGCCCCCCCATTCAAAAAACCATATAATATTATATGTAAAATATACCATTTGGCGCCCCTTTTGTGATTAGCATCCGGGGCATAATGACTCCCCTTGCCCCCCCTCCCCTAACTAATACACATATACTGTTACACACCGACACACATGCTCACACTGTGACGCCCACACTGAAATACACACTCTGACACACACACACACACATTGATACATAAAAAGAGATACAGTTTCATACACACACACACACTGATACATAAAAAGAGATACAGTGTGACACACAAACATACATACACTATTACATAAAAAGAGATACAGTGTCATACACACACACACACTGATACATAAAAAGAGATACAGTGTCACACACAAACATACATACACTGATACATAAAAAGAGATACAGTTTAATACACACACACACACTGATACATAAAAAGAGATACAGTGTCACACACACACACACACACACTAATACATAAAAAGAGATACAGTGTCATACACACACACACACACTGATACATAAAAAGAGATACAGTGTCATACACACACACACACACAATGATGCACAAAAAGAGATACAGTGTCATACACACCGACACACTCACACTGATACATGTAAAGAGATATAGTGTCACACACATACACTTACACAGACATTCACACATTGGCACACAAACTCACAGACGCACTCTGACAAACACACGATGATACATACATAAACACACTCACATGGACACACACACACACATACACACACACACCTCGAAACACACTGACAGACACACTCTGACTCACAATATGAAAAAAAAACACCGATACACACACAAACACTGATACACACTAACAGATACACAGTGACACACGTAATGACATCAACACACTGACATACACACAGACACACTCACACTGATTCACACTAACAGATACACAGTGACACACGTAATGACATCAACACACTGACATACACACAGACACACTCACACTGATACACACTAACAGATACACAGTGACACACGTAAAGACATCAACACACTGACGTACACACCGACACACACACACTGATACACACTAACAGATACACAGTGACACACGTAATGACATCAACACACTGACGTACACACCGACACACACACTGATTAACACTAACAGATACACAGTGACACACGTAATGACATCAACACACTGACGTACACACCGACACACTCACACTGATTCACACTAACAGATACACAGTGACACACGTAATGACATCAACACACTGACATCCACACCGACACACACACACTGATTCACACTAACAGATACACAGTGACACACGTAATGACATCAACACACTGACATACACACAGACACACTCACACTGATTCACACTAAAAGATATACAGTGACACACGTAATGACATCAACACACTGACGTACACACCGACACACTCACACTGATTCACACTAACAGATACACAGTGACACACGTAATGACATCAACACACTGACATACACACAGACACACACACTGATTCACACTAACAGATACACAGTGACACACGTAATGACATCAACACACTGACGTCCACACCGACACACTCACACACTAATTCACACTAACAGATACACAGTGACACACGTAATGACATCAAAACACTGACATACACACAGACACACTCACACTGATTCACACTGACAGATACACAACGACACATGTAATGACATCAACACACCGACATACACAAAGACACACGCACTGATTCACACTAACAGATACAGAGTGACACACGTAATGACATCAACACACTGACATACACACAGACACACTCACACTGATTCACACTAACAGATACACAGTGACACACGTAATGACATCAACACACTGACGTACACACCGACACACTCACACTGATTCACACTAACAGATACACAGTGACACACGTAATGACATCAACACACTGACGTACACACCGACACACTCACACTGATTCACACTAAAAGATATACAGTGACACACGTAATGACATCAACACACTGACGTACACACCGACACACTCACACTGATTCACACTAACAGATACACAGTGACACACGTAATGACATCAACACACTGACGTCCACACCGAAACACACACACACTAATTCACACTAACAGATACACAGTGACACACGTAATGACATCAACACACTGACGTACACACCGACACACTCACACTGATTCACACTAACAGATACACAGTGACACACGTAATGACATCAACACACTGACATACACACAGACACACACACTGATTCACACTAACAGATACACAGTGACACACGTAATGACATCAACACACTGACGTCCACACCGACACACACACACTGATTCACACTAACAGATACACAGTGACACACGTAATGACATCAACACACTCACATCCACACTGACACACTCATACTGATACACACTAACAGATACACAGTGACACACGTAATGACATCAACACACTGACGTACACACCGACACACACTGATTAACACTAACAGATACACAGTGACACACGTAATGACATCAACACACTGACGTACACACCGACACACTCACACTGATTCACACTAACAGATACACAGTGACACACGTAATGACATCAACACACTGACATCCACACCGACACACACACTGATTCACACTAACAGATACACAGTTACACACCTAATGACATCAACACACTGACATACACACAGACACACACACTGATTCACACTAACAGGTACACAGTAACACACGTAATGACATCAACACACTGACATACACACAGACACACACACTGATTCACACTAACAGATACACAGTGACACACGTAATGACATCAACACACTGACATACACACAGACACACACACTGATTCACACTAACAGATACAGAGTGACACACGTAATGACATCAATACACTGACATACACACAGACACACTCACACTGATTCACACTGACAGATACACAACGACACATGTAATGACATCAACACACCGACA
The DNA here is from genome assembly GCA_021962125.1 of Bulinus truncatus. Taxonomy (NCBI): domain Eukaryota; kingdom Metazoa; phylum Mollusca; class Gastropoda; family Planorbidae; genus Bulinus; species Bulinus truncatus. Next base: position 263,052 of record JAGDYQ010000023.1, on the reverse strand, counting down.
TACACAAAGACACACACACTGATTCACACTAACAGATACAGAGTGACACACGTAATGACACCAACACACTGACATACACACAGACACACTCACACTGATTCACACTAACAGATACACAGTGACACACGTAATGACATCAACACACTGACGTACACACCGACACACTCACACTGATTCACACTAACAGATACACAGTGACACACGTAATGACATCAACACACTGACGTACACACCGACACACTCACACTGATACACACTAAAAGATATACAGTGACACACGTAATGACATCAACACACTGACGTACACACCGACACACTCACACTGATTCACACTAACAGATACACAGTGACACACGTAATGACATCAACACACTGACGTCCACACCGACACACACACACACTGATTCACACTAACAGATACACAGTGACACACGTAATGACATCAACACACTGACGTACACACCGATACACTCACACTGATTCACACTAACAGATACACAGTGACACACGTAATGACATCAACACACTGACATACACACAGACACACACACTGATTCACACTAACAGATACACAGTGACACACGTAATGACATCAACACACTGACGTACACACCGACACACTCACACTGATTCACACTAACAGATACACAGTGACACACGTAATGACATCAACACACTGACATACACACAGACACATACACTGATTCACACTAACAGATACACAGTGACACACGTAATGACATCATTATACTGACATCCACACCGACACACTCACACTGATACACACTAACAGATACACAGTGACACACGTAATGACATCAACATACTGACATCCACACCGACACACACACACTGATACACACTAACAGATATACAGTGACACACGTAATGACATCAACACACTGACGTAACACCGACACACACACACTGACACATGCACTAATTATGAGACGAAACATTTGCTACAGGAATCTGAAATATTGGTAATCGAAATCAGCAGTAGAATCGTGAGTTGTTTTTCATATTTTCCGTTTCCTCGTCTCGATTTACTGGGATCAAATGTCACAGTTTTCCGTCTTTCGATACAATCTGTTAATTTAATTTTTCCAAGTCGGGAAACGATTAGGCATCGGAAGTTTGATAAATATCGGGAATAGTATCGGTATCGGTAATTATTTGAATCTCGGCCAGTCAACAACATTGGTAACTTATAAATGGCATAAATATTAACCATTACAAAAATAAAAAAAAAAGAAATAAAAAAATAAAATGATGTTCTATCAACTTTTAATCTAAGTGAAACCTCATTCATAAAGTTTTTTAGCCGGTCATCGTTTTTTAAATCCCCCCCCACTCCGCCCCTGCGCCAACAAATCAGAATATTAAGATCAATTACTTATATAACACATTTATTTTTTTTTATATTGATTTTCAGATTATGTAGTCGGACCATGTCGTTCAAGTCATGGATGTTTATTTTTGCAGTCAACACAATGGCAGGTATGAAAAAAACAAGCAATTAAGCCTGTTCCATTCTGGACACAGGACGTGTTAGCGCATTTTCATGCTAAGTATCAGTACGTTTGTTAGCTTTCAGTAAATATTTGTAAATTTTGGAAATGTTTATAAATTCAATTGTGTAATGCATATATTTGTTAAAAGAAAATTATAAAGACGTTTCTTTATATTTGAAAAAAAAATTATTGTCTCTTAAATCTAACTACAAGTGGTTTGTGGTTACTGAAATAGGACACATAATTGAAAACACTCGAAATTATAGTCATTTAATCGTCCGAAAACTCCGTCAATTGTTGCATAGCTCTGATACTTTCAATTAAATTCAGAACACAAGCTTACTATTTCATTTGATGAGTTTCTTAATAAATCTTGGTGAAACTACGTGCTGCAGTATTTCGCACCAAATGAACGGGTTATTGAACGTACAAGGTGTATATATAATATATAAGCCGCTTAGGAGCCCTGAAGGCCGGCCCTCAGAGGTCCTATCGCAAAATGAACTTTTGATGTACACATGGCAGGCCAAGACCTACAAAATGATATATACATCATGGGTCTAGGGCTTATAGTTGCTGAGATATAGCGCTCATTTATTAATATAGCTTATATAGTAAAAAACGGTACTAAGGCCCCTTTTACGGCCCTGAGAGGTCAGATCGCGAAATGAAAAAAGTCATTTCTTGGCAGGCCAAGACCTACAAAATGATATATACATCATGGGTCTAGGACTTATGATTGTTGAGATCTAGGGTGATGACGGACGGACAGACAAAACGGGGACAATAGAGCATTTTTTTTTCGAAAATGCTCTAAAAATTGATTATGTGGCCACGACATTGGATAAAATTTTACATTGAAGCTATTTATAAATAAATATACATAAAGAAACATGACAAATTTGAGCTTTTTAATGTCATAGACTAAATAGCGGACATGAAACTCGTTATTTCACTTCAATAGTCATATAAAATGTTACATTGCATCAGTGTTTAATCTTCTGTTTTGTCACATTTAATTTGAAATAAATTCATTTATTTTTTTTTCCTAATTTTTTTTTAAATTTCTTTCACGAATTAAAAAGAAAATGTCACAATAAAATATCTTTATTGTCATACAAAATGGTCCAAATTTTACTTTTAAAAAAAAAAAATCTGGCCAGTTTTTGTAGATTCTACTTTGACTGATTATTCACAGTGCGTCGGTTCTGAAATCAGCCCGTTGCCTGTGCTAAAGATTGGGACATGCACGTACGTTGACTTTGTCGTAAATATCACATTTTATTAAAAAAAAATCATGATTAGCACATATATAATATTTCTCTGCCTCTACATCTCTCTGTTAATGTCTTTCTATAAATATATCTATAAATACACACAAACACACACACACACACACATATATATACACACGTATTCAGAAATTCTCATTCGGTTTTAAGAATAGGCAAACAAGTCGACTACCCGGGGCCGTCCTCTGCAGTATTTATATTTAATATGACGCGAAGAGGGCCCCCACCCTGTTGCGTAGAGCCTTTAAACGTCCCCCTGAATGCCTCTGGCTAGCCCCCCCCCACCACCCGCCGTTTTCTATGAACTGATCTGCGTGCTACATAAGTATGCCACAGAGTTACAGAAACATTCTCAGGTTTATAGGGACCATAAGCAAAAGAAAATGAAAATATCACTAATATATACCACTAATATACCACTAATATACCACTAATATGTCACTATTATACTACTAATATACCACTAATATCCCACTATTATACCAGTAATGTGCCACTAATATATCACTAATATCACATTTAATTTACCACTAATATACAAGTAATGTACAATTAATGTACACTATTATACCACCAATATACCACTAATATGCCACTATTATACCACTAATATACCACTAATATGCCACTATTATACCACTAATATACCACTAATATCCTATTATTATACCAGTAATGTACAACTATAATACCTCCAATATACCACTAATATCCCATTAATGTACCACTAATATACCACTAATGTACCACAATTATACCACTAATTTACCACTAATGTACCACTAATATACCACTAATATCCCATTAATGTACCACTAATATACCACTAATGTACCACAATTATACCACTAATGTACCACTATTATACCACTAATATACCAATAATATACCACTAGAGCCCCGTAAATATCGCTTATAATTTACAGTAAAGACACGAGAAAGCTGCTGCAGTGTTTGGATATAGTTAGTGCTGCCAACGGTTGTACTGACAAACAGGTTGAAAGGGCCGCTGCTATAAAACGTGCCATAGGTTTACATTACGACTGTTCAGGTATGGTAGCGTGCACCAGCTATTCTTTTTTTTTAAATAGGCTATTCCATATCACTGATCACAAAGTCTATTCCGTATCATTGATAACAGTTTCTATCTTATCTAAATTAGGTTCCGCAGGTCCGTTTTCGTCAGGCATGGTCGTCATTGCCATGGTGTTGCTGGCATTGTCGCCTATAAATGGCTTGACCGTTCTTAACGGCTGAAGAATTTTAACAAACGAGTTTAAATAAAAATCAAACATAACATAAATCATGTCTGCTGTTGTCTTTTATTATACTATTTATAAATGTAATCACACAGTAAACAGTGAGTTCATTTTGTTAGTCATTGTTCTTTACTAAAGAAGATAAAGTTTTTTTTTTGTTATTTTTTTTTTTAAACTGGAATTTTGTACATTTTTGCTGTAGTTGGTAAACAAATGAGATGTTCAACTATTAAGATGTTTTTCCCATGAGGTGAAACATAAAAAATGTATATATACAATGTAATATCATATTGTTATTCGCAATGTTTGTGTTTGAAAGAAAGCAATGGACATTTAAAGGTAAAGAGGCAGGGTTTATGTCGGTTGAGGTCTAAGTGGTATAATAGTGGTATAATAGTGGTATATTATTGGTATATGTAGCAGAAGACAATATTGAGCCACTACAAAAAAAAAGGGTATAAATTCCGTATATAATTAGGTTTCTGGCCCTTTCTCTCCCCTTATCACATCAGGTCCAATGGGCTTGCCCTGTGATCCATCTTTTATTCCGTCTCTAGACGTGTAAATTACAATCAACCAATCTATCTATCAATTAATTCATCTTACTGTCTTCGTCTGGTGTATATATATATATATATATATATATATATATATATATATATATATATATATATATATATATATATAGTCAATAAGGATGAGAAGAAATATCTTAGATGGAATAAATCCCCTAATGGGACGGTTTTTGCAATGCCCTTCTTTCATCCCCACCATACTGCAATGGGCTTGGAGGCACCACGGGAGATATAGCGGCGACTTTAACGATGGACTAAGATATCCATCGGTCTTCACCGAACATCGAGCCAGGTACCATTGGGTCGACAGTCGAGCCCTTTACCAAACGACCACCGTCGTTCGGAAAATCGCTCCTTTGTAGACCTGAGGGTCGTGGGTTCGATCCCCAGTTTGAACTATGGGACAATTTTGGAGGTCATTGTAAAAATTTCCCATGTTTACCGTGTGACCTCCATGGCCATTGCACGGTCGGCTGTAGTGGAGATGAAAGAAGGGCACCGTAAAAACCGTCCCATTAGCGGTTTACAGGATCTAAAAGATTTTATCTCATCCATTTTACTGGACAGATTCGTCTAACTTTACACCATATGTTGTATCTATTTTTCTTTATTTCATCATGTCTGTCTGTTTTTCTAGCGTCTGCCTAGTGTCTGTTCATCATTTTGTTCTTCAGGTTATCAATAAGATACAAAGACTCGTCTATCTGTGTGTACTCAGCGATGCTACCGAATGCTGATAGTTTGAAGACGCGTGCATTCTAAATGATGATGTTACCGTTGAAGTATGAAATCCGTTATTCTATAGAATACCTAGTTATTCCATGAAATAACTGATCGTGTCCGTCAAAGTGTAGAACTCTCTTGTATTTCATGGTTTAACTAGTTATTTCATAGAATAACGATCTGCAGCCCGTTAAACTGTAAAATTATATCATATAGATTGAGAATGAAAAAAGAGTTGAACAAACAGTATTAAATAACCCCATTACGAAAGTATGTGTTGTCTGTTTAAAAGAATGCAGTGAAGATATAGTTTGCTTCAAATGTATGGAGCCTGTCCATATATCAGGTTCGGAAGATTATGTTTCAGAAGATGAAGTTGAGCTGAAAATCTGCAAATTGTGTTTTAATGGACTTATAACGTTCAATCCCAGCTCAGTGTCTACGAACAAAGTCCCGGATATAGAAATATCGTTCCGGTCGGTGGCTACAGCTCAAAGTTTAGGTACTGGTTTTGGATTTAAAAAATGTTCGTGTAAAACCCAGTGCGTCAACAAAAAATGTTTTTTTGTTTTTTAGAAATAATGTTCTTTTTAATTCCAAGTGTCATTTTAGTAATCCTTGTTGTACATTTCCATAAATACTGTTTATACGCCGCATAAATTAGATAAATTGCTTCTTTTTTTATTTTAACTGTCTATCAATGGTTTGCTTATAGAATACCTAGTTATTTAATTTTAGATACATTGGATATTTTAAAATTTAACTGTCTCTCATTAGTTAATGTATAGAATACCTAATTATTTCATATAATAACAAGTTAAAGTGTCAAATTAATAACATATTACACACTTTAACGGGCACGATCTGTTATTTCATAGAATAACTAGGTATTCTATGAAATAACTGCATTCCATACTTTAACGGTAACAATGATACTTTCATTTTATTTTTGGACATATAATTAAACACCTTTTTTAAGTCAAAGTAAGTCCGAGGCCAACAACACAGATAACACTAAGCATAAATATCGAGAGGGATGACCCCCCCACGCCCCCTTTCCCCTCTGCCACCCAGGCATGCGAACCCTGACAAGTGTTCAGGTTTCCCCTCCCACCCACCCCCTACCCTTTATGTCGGCCCTGGTACAAATGAATCAATTTATATTCTCTCAAGTTAATCAATTATAAAAGAAAGTAAAATTGAAATGGTACGAAGTTTCGTTTCGAAGAGAGAGATATTCACCCGGTCTCGTCTTCTGTCACAGAAAATAAATTACGTATTTTTAAAAATAAGATTCCTATTTTTAATCAAACATTAAATTACTACAAATATTTTAATTAAAAATCGCCTAAATTTGAAAAAAAAAAAACACACACACCTCATATAACAAAAGACAATAACTTTAAAACATACTTGATAGTACATCATTTTTATTTGACAAACCCATTCTAATGAAGGTTCGCTGTCAAAATATTCATGTATTATTTATTCCTCTTGGGGTGGTTACATTGATTATAAATGTGATCTAAATCGATACAAAGGAATATTTCATTATTCACACACCAGCTTTTATTTGAGTCATAGAATCACCTGTAATTTCACTTAAAATTAGACAATAACATGAAAGATCATTAGAGAAAAAATAATGGATTATATTAAGAAACTGGTATAAGTGTTAATTAACGGAGAGAATCGGATAAAGAGCGAGAGAGAGAAAGAGAGAGAGAGATGAAAGTGAGAAAGAGAGAGAGATGAGAGTGAGAGAGAAATAGAGGTGAAAATGATAGTGATAACGGCTGGGGGGAATACAATGATATATTTACTTAAGATAATACATTACAATGTGTAATAGCCCGATCTAATTTTTTTTTTAATTTATCAAATACTTAACAACTGCTACATAAATGAAGATATGGAAACTGTGTGAATATTTAAGTTTTTTTTGTGTACTCTCATTCACAAAATTCAGATACATTTTCTTTTTTCATTAGTTTAAAGAAAAAATAAGATTCTTAAAAAAATAAGTAAAATATTCGAAAAAGAATTTTTTTTTTAATTTTTTAATTTTACTGGGTGACGTTTATTAAGAGGTAAAATTCTATTATCTCTTCCCCTCCCACTACACCCCATGTACTTTTTTTTTATCACGCTTTTCATCACTCTATCTCTCCCTATCTCTCTCTCCTACTGTCTATTTCTCCTACAGATTTATGAGTTGATTCCAGTTTATACGAGTTAATTCAAGGTAAACGAATTCGATTAACATCATCGTTTCTGATATATTTCACACTCTCTAGAAGTGATCATCTTATCATAACGAAGTGCTGATTAAAAAAATCATTTATCATTAGATATTAAAAAAAGTTTAAAAAATAAATGTCCGTCATCTAAACTTCAGTTGTTTCCTTGGCTGCCAATCAGAATGCTAGTCGATAAAGGGGGAGAACCAGCACTGTAATTACTGAGGTCATGAGGTTTGCGGCCCCTGTTAATTTAAAAAAAAACAAAAGAAAGTTAATGAGAGAGAGAGAGAGAGAGAGAGAGAGAGAGAGAGAGAAACGGAAATAGAAACAGAGAAAAAATATCAGTTCTAATCAATGAAATACTCTGTACAATGTAAGCATCGCACTAACATACTATATAAAGGCTAAGACAGAATAAAACCAACAATAAAGCACTGTATATATCATACATGTTTAAACGGAGAGCTGGTCTTCAACTCAATTTCATCACATTTAAAAGAAATTATGAAAATACTTTTAATACACGCGGCATGAAATCAAATAATTCACAGTACAACATGGGCGTGAACATAGAGTTGTAGCGCTTTTTATGACTTTTTGTACTTGGCGCATTAGTTAGTTTTACTAAGAATGTGATGTGTCGCATGACTTAGTTTTACCAAGAATGTGATGTGTCGCATGACTTAGTTTTACCAAGAATGTGATGTGTCGCATGACTTAGTTTTACCAAGAATGTGATGTGTCGCATGACTTAGTTTTACCAAGAATGTGATGTGTCGCATGACTTAGTTTTACCAAGAATGTGATGTGTCGCATGACTTAGTTTTACCAAGAATGTGATGTGTCGCATGGCGCAGTTTTGCCAAGAATGTGATGTGTCGCATGACTTAGTTTTACCAAGAATGTGATGTGTCGCATTACTTAGTTTCGCTAAGAATGTAATGTGTCGCATTACTTAGTTTTGCTAAGAATGTGATGTGTATTATACTTTTCAAAATGTGCAGGGCTCAATCCCTGGTAAAGCCTAAAATATTCGCCACTGACTTAGAGAGGAGATGGGCCCCACCAAGTCTATAAGCCCCACAGAAAGCACGTTGCAAAGAACATCTATTGATGAGTCCATTCGTTCCCCCGATGACCACATCGGTTAAGGGAATTAAAAATAAATAAATAAAACAGCGCGTTGGTCTATTTTTGAGAATTGTAAAACATGATTTAATAATTGCTTTTAAAAACAACAACAACAGTAACAAAGGAAAAAAAAACAAACAAACACATGGAGTGTGGTGGGAAGGGGGCGTATATGAATATCTTTACCTGAGCATTTTAAGTTGGACATCTCAGCTTGAGTGGTAGCTTTTTTATCAGTCGCTTTATTTATGTCCGTATCAGTGCAGTGATTGGCTGTTGTCACATTTTCCCAAACAATTTAGGTAAGCAGAATAAGCACTGGTTGTGAGACAAATATAATATATATATATATATATATATATATATATATATATATATATATATATATATATATATATGCAGGTGGCATATTATAAGTGATCAATCAATTAATGATGAAGTATAGAATTCACGGCGTATTGAGGGATTATGTGTCTAGCACAACGCTCAGCCACATGTACTCTCCCCCCCCACCCCCTAACATTGAGTCATTTAGTGCAGTGGTCACCAACTCCCGGGTCTTGGACCGGTACCGGTCCTTGGATCAAATGGTACTGGGGCCGCCCAAGAAACAATACATTATTTCCAAAATTATTAACTGTGGTGTATTTCTCTTGGGCTAGTTCCGCCTTTCAATGGACGAAAGGTCAACCGTGAGCTGAGCAGCAGTAAACATTGTATATCAATATAAAAAAAAAATAACTCTCCCCCCCCCCCCCCTAAAGTGCACGGTGAAATTATCAAACGTCGACCGGTCCGCGGCGAGAAAAAAGTTTGGGGACCCCTGATCTAGAGCTGAAAAAAAAAATTCCTCAAACTGATTAAAAGTCCGAGCCCATCCGGTCGACAGTTGTGCGCTGTTCTTTATCGCACGACACCCCGCCTCTCTATCAAAGAGCAATAGAAATAGGGAATAGGTTACCCTTTGCCGATACCTCTTTCCATCAAAAAAAAATTCCTATAGTTATGTATATGTATCATCCCATCTATAGTGAACATCTACATACAGCACATACTATCGATAAACACACGACTAAAATGTGTACCGGAAAATTTAAAGCGTTTTTTTTATAAATTATGTAAATAATATAACAGAACCCTAAAATACTTTCCCCACGGGAAGTGCCACCCTTAGATGCAGTAAAAAAATTGTATTAATTCAACGTTGGTCATTGAATGGCTTGGGGGACTAGTTCAGTGCATTTGAATCGCCGCAGATAAAAAAAAATGTTGCCAAACGTGTTAAAAGGGAAAGAATTAAGATATTCCACAATTACAATTAGAACAAAATCTCTGTGATTACGTACCATTACATAAAATTGTTATGAAACTGAAATGGGCTACAATAAGTCTCTCTAAATTAGTGGTTTATAGGATCTAATAGATTTCATCTCATCATTACAGGGACTTTACGCACACGCACACTCACGTCTTTAACGATATTTGTAATGGTTAAAAATTAAATTAAAAATTACAGATTGGACTTGGATTTTAACACGTTATCGCTATCAACTAAGAAACGTTTAAAATCAAACCCCAACGCTTAAAACATTTCCAAAAAGAACCGCAGCTGCTTTTTGGAAACATGTTGGAATTGAGATAAAACAAAACAAAATGAAAAGTTGGGAAATTCAGCAAACCCTTTTTGGGCAAAGCTGTTTTCACAGATCGACAAACTAGGCAGCTGGTTAGAAGTCACCAAGTTGAGATTTTTATTATGTTGTAGCCTTATACAACGTCTGAAATTAAATACTATTTCAAAAAGGAAAAAAAAAGGTTCTGGACCGGTGAGTGTGACAGTTAAGTATTTTTAAACTTGTCACAGTAATAAAATGACTTAGCAGTTGCTGAAGTGTTTTCAAAGATTATCAGGGGTACAATAATTGCAAGCGACGGCCAATACAGAGTTCCTTTTTTTGACAATTGGAGACGAGAAGTCGATCGAGGCAGAAGTTTTAGTTTTTAGATTGAGAGATTGTAATTGACTCAAATTTACTGGAAACAAGTCACGAGTATTTTTAAATAAACTCTTGGATTTATATTTCAATAATATGAAGTGTTTGAGTTACCTATATGTATGTAACTGTATTGTGTGTGTGTGTGTGTGTGTGTGTGTGTGTGTGTGTGTGTGATAAGAAACCATCAACAATATGGGGATTAACTCAAAAGAACTCGTAACAACGTGCATTAGCAAAGGCCCCGTAAATTTTTCTCTGCCTAGCCCCCCCCCTCCCCCCCCCCACTCCCAAAAAAAAAAACAACCAACAACGTAAGAACGGCTCTTCTTTTGGTGTACCTTGGTGCCATTGCAATACAAAACTGAATGAAGGTAAGTCTAAAATGTCAACTGTGTCATATGTCAAACGAGGGCCTTTTGATGGGTAGCTCTGGTTTATCCATCTTTACCTTGCCATTGAACAAACTTTTAGTTTTGATGGAGTTAAGCAACAGAAAATTTCTACCAAAGCTCCTCTCCTTCCCCCTTCCTTCCGAAACATGGACCTTCCACGTAACCGCCCTCCAGACAGTCAGTGCACTTCTTAAAAATAACCTAACAATAAGATATAACTGGTGCTATCAACATTTCTATCTAAGAAATTAATAAATCGTGTTTCATTTTATGTAAATATTGACCTGTAGCTTATTATAAACTTGAATTAATAAAAAAAAAGCGTGGGCATAGAATATATCTCTTTACAGCCATTACAGTTGTTACTCTGTGACATTTAGATGCATTGATATGTTAAAAAATAGCGATGTGTCGTACACACTTCTCAAGCACATTACTGTCTAGCGCGGCAACCCCAAAAATAATAATGGATGATTATAACTAGTTTTAGGAATAAAGAAATTTATAAATAAATGTAAATAAATAACACAACTAGAATACAGTTTCAGTAATGTAAACAGTTTACTCTATGACTATTAATAAAGCTGTGAACTATTGTGTGAGAAATTATGTAATGGATCATCCGGCTTGGCAGAATCGAGAAGTCAATGCACAACATTATTCTGTTGTGTCTTTCCAGTAAAACAATATCAAACTGTTAGAGCTGGACATTTATTATACCTAAAAAAGCTGTAATACAATTAATGAAAGAAATGTGTCATCTATGTGTTCAAAATACATTTTTTGCTAGATAATATCAGCATTGTTAAGTTCTCAATAAACCGTTACACCAGGAAATATGGCAAAATACTTAGACTGATACTGGAAATTTCAAAATTGCATTTTCCTGTTTTTAAATTAAAAATCAGGAAAAAAAATATTTGCCAGGGAGTTATATATTCTATTAGACTTTACATTAAACTTCACGTAAAATATGTAATTTTTATAATTTTGATGCCATGGATTTTTTCATCTATTCGAGAATGACATTTGCCTTGGGTTCTGTAAGTGTGGGATACATATTTTTATAATGTCAGGGCATTAATATTGGTAAAGGATACTGTCGACAAAAATGATAAAAGACTGTCCTATACATAAACAATCGGGATAAATTCCACAATTTTCTAAATTCGCATAGTTTCAAGTAAAAAAAGTAAAAAATTAGTGGAAATTGTTTTTTTTTCAGACAATGAAAGAAAACTATCTTTTTTAGTAAATTACTTCAAAACTCCGCCTGATTAATAAAGAACATTAAACTTTGTGTGCATTATATGATTATTTTTTTTCCTGAAATAAAAGAAAACAGCTGGAGGATTTTTTTTAGATATATTCTCAATGGAAATAGCCATGATACCTCCTGTTCTTAATAGCAACGACAAGAAAAAAAAATTCATGGAATAAAAAATAAAGTTTAATGTACAGAAATGAACGAATTCATCAAATGTTATACATTGAATGCTATGTGTGTACTTACCTACAAGTTTGAGTCGAGACTTCTTTGCAGTCTGGACAAATATCTTGAGCTGGTTCAGGGAAAAAAATCATATTTCTCTTAGACAGTTAAATATACGATAATTAATCTCTGCCTTATTGAAATAAATTAATTAATTAAAATGCAAATGCCATTGCTTAGGTAGCGATCACCATCTGAATCATGACAGGAACAAAGCCATGCTTATACATTCAATTGACTACAAATTATACTTGAATATAATACTTGTCTATATTTTTATCGTGCAGTATTCTACTGATTTTTCTTTTTAGAAGGCACATTTTTACTAAATCAATTCTTTTTACTATTTTTTTATTTAAAAAAGTAAAGTTCCCTTAGCCTTATCGAGCCATCGGGGCAGATTAAGTGTAAAATCCATCTGTTTCTATAACCTCGGCATATGAAGGGATTGTGTGGTTAGCACAGCGCCCAGCCGCCTTTACTTCCCCAACTTAAGTCAGGTACCCATTTAAAGTTGGGTGGACATGTGGGACGACTTTGCACCGAATTTCACCTGGAAAAATTCCGTGGGCCTCACCTAGAATCAAACCCAGGACTCTCAGGTCGACAGTCGAGTAACTACACCATTCATTTAAAAAAAAATGAAAATTTTTTATTGCTGCTCTATTGACCTGGACATATCAACGTCATCGCACTTTCATTAGTTTTCTTGTTATTTTCTGCATCGTGTTTCAGATTCGGTGCACAGGTTGAAGTTGAAGCTATTACTACGTCAAGGCATTTGATGTTTTCAATGTAGTCACTGAGTTGAATCATCAATTTATTACATTTTACGCTTAATGACAATGCACTATTTATCTGCTACTATAGCTGTAAGGTACAATTTTCTAATTATGAAAATATGAGTAAAATAGTAATACTTTATTCTAATAATTCTGGAAAAAAAGCCACCTAATGTAATTATTGTATTTATTAGCATGCGCTGTGTTTAATAATCGGTTACATATATAACATAAAGAAAATTAGATTTCAGGAAAAAACGATCTTTTTACATCTAAAAACTGATTAATTTTGCGCTAATAACATACATTACTCCATTCATTAAGAAAATAAACGTATTACACAAAAGAAATTAAATAATGTATGTATATACTGACTTGCAAGTTTTTGTTGCTGCTAGGTCGCAGGTACATGGTTGAGCAGTTGATTTCTGGATAACACCTTTAATAACGGCAAAATAATAATGTTATTTTTCGCATTGTATTATCAATATCAGTGCCAATTTATTCATATGTCTGACGCTTGCGTCTAACTTTACAAAAAAAAAAAAACAACATTTTTTTTTATTCACTAATGATATCAATTAATTAAATAATAATCAATTTTGTAAAAAAAATTAAGCCAAATAAAATATTGAATAAATAAGAAAGATAATATCCATTTCAGATTAAAATAAAAATAAAAAAGGGTTAGGGTTATTTATGTCTTTACACTAATACAACTTTTGTTCATGTAACTTTTTTGATTTGGAAATCTATTGCTTTAAAGATTTGCTTTATGAAAATCACATGGACACGTGATTAACGAGATATTGATTTTTATAGCATGTTTGTCAAAGAAACTGTTGGAAGTTTTTAGAGTATAATGTTAATGTATTACCAGACGCCATCATGACAGCGCATACAAAATACACACTGGTTGTTGACATCTTCGATTTTCTCTGAAAAATAAAGAAAGATTTTGATTGTATTGTTTCTAATGAAGTAAAAATAAAAAATAAAAATATTCAGCTGTTTTTATATTTAACTTAGTCTTTGGGAAGATATTTTGGGAAGATATTTTTTTTTAAACTAAATAATCGACAAGGAAACATTTTTTTTTAAATTCTAGAATAATTTCAAAGAACGAAAATTGTATGCATGATAAGAATACAATATTAATTTAATATATTAAGTCTACATATGTCAAATTTTTTTTTTGTAAATACTGCAGCAAGAATGTTTAATAAATTTCTCCTAGAGAAAACAAAAACACACAAATAGCACAATTAAAATAAATATATGAAGAATACATTTTAGATTCACGTAGGATCGCTAAAAATTCTACAGAACAAATTATTGAATCATGTTTTTTGTCTAAAAGCAAATTTTAAAATCTCACTTATGTTTTTTTTTTTTAATTTTTATTAAAAAAAAACTACAACTAAACAAAACAACAACAACTAATCTTTTAAGAACAAGTGGCATTAAAATATAAAATAAATAATAGCGATTTGGGTTCTGCGTTAAATCGAAAGTAAAGAATTCATCTAACAGTATTCCAGTTTAAAATACAATCATGAAAGAAAAAATCGGATCTGCCCGAAACCAAAAAATAACCTAGACTACCGATCAAGCCTAAGGGCATGTAACTCTATGCAAATGTTTTGCAGGGTACAGCTAGTATATTAAATTAACAATATGGTTTAATTTTAGCGTTTTCTTAACAGTAATCGCTAACGTATTAAACCTACTTACTCTTTCCACAAAAACAAATAATAGCCTCATTCTTTCAACGATAAAAGTATGCACACTCCTGAAAAGTATTGTGAGTGAAAGTGGGTTAGGGACAGGTCAATTCACTTTGACCACATCTGTATAGACTATAAAAGGATGGGATTTTTGTCTCTTAAATCCTAATGCTTTTTGTTCATCACTGCCTATAGTCCAAAGATCAATGTAGACTTTTTAGGTCGGAAATTTCTTTGCTGCCACCGGAATCGAAACAATTATTTACACCGCTCGACCATCCGTTCCCAAATCTGATGAAAACACGATGAACTGGTCGGTTTTGACGAAAAAGTTACCGCACATGGTATATTGTTCAGTGCATTTCATTATGTGGGAGGGTGTGCAAACAGTACTGAACAGAAGACGGGCCGTTTGAAACAGTGTGTGGCAGGTGGGCCATTGTCAGATTCGAAACATTAGTGTGACGTTAATGAATATATTTTGTGTTTCCAGAAATGGATTTAGTCTTTGATATAGGTCTATTCAGTTGTTTGGTAGTAAAATGGAACTTAGTAGTCTCTGTCTCAGAGTCCCAAATCAGCCTTTAAGAAAACTAATATTTTCAGAAAGTTTAATACATTGATTAATTTATAAGCTATTTAAGGGACATTTTATAGCGTATATATATATATATATATATATATATATATATATATATATATATATATATATATATATAAAGAGAGAGAGAGAGAAAGAGAGAGAGAGTTAGAAAAATAGATAAATAGAGATTATTAAATAGATAGATGAATGGATGGATAAATAGATAGTCTGACATACATATCTATCTATCTATCTACATATACCGTACCATTTTTATGTTTTTGAAGAATCAAATAAGCTGCATCATAAAGAAATACACTAAATAGATGCTGAAACAAAATCTATTTGGTTTACTCACCAGGTATACAGGATGCACGCTTCTCTGGAGCTCTTGTTCTATATATATTTGTCATATTGTTGAACACACTTATATAGTGTTATCGTTGCTACCCATGCAATCTGAGTTTAAAACAACCCCATTTGTTAGCCATTGTGACATCGATCATAGCTTCTGTTGTCTCATAAAGTAATTAAATTAACATTCAAAGTTTAAAATAAATAAAAAAAAAAAACAATCTGTTTGACAAATCCTGAACGTGCCAAATCTTTAAATTCGTGATCTTTTGAAGGGTTTTGAATTACGCAACTAGCTTTGATTGTGCTAAATATGCTATCCGATACATATTGTACTGAAGTGGGTTAATGCTTGTTGTGTTGTATCCTATCGTGTGCATGTTTTAGCATGAGAAGCATTGTAGTTTTTGAAACCAAGGACACAGAGAGAAATTATCCCCCCCCCCCCTTCCTCCTTTTTCTTTTTCTGTTAGAAAAAAAAAAGATTATTTAACACGATACATTTACAGTTTGAGATTAATTGACAATTAACATGCTAATTCTAAGCTTTTTTATTTGTAGGTTACTTCCTTATTGAAATTCGCCAGATTAGTGGATATTACTTTTATGTTTAGACATTTTACATGTTAATTCTAATTAGCATCATTAAACTTTATGTACAATGGCAGAAAAGTAGATCTTCGTGGTTGGCGATCTGGATTTATTTACTAAAGATGGAAGTATAATTCATTTTTTTTTTTTTAAATGTCTTGATACGATACGATTTTAGGTCTGGTATACACACAACCTAGTCTATTTACCAATTTCTTTGTCAACCAATAAATCAGCCAGTGTTTCTATCTGTCTATCTATTATCTTTTCATCAATCTATCTATCTATCTATCTATCTATCTATCTATCTATCTATCTATCTATCTATCTATCTATCTATCTATCTATCTATCTATCTATCTATCTATCTATCTATCTATCTATCTATCTATCTATCTATCTATCTATCTATCTATCTATCTATTTATCTATCTATCTATATCTCTCTATATCTATCAATATATATCTATCTATTTATATCTCTCTATATCTCTCTAAATATCTATATCTATCTATATCTATCAATATATATATATATATATATATATATATCAATATCTAACTATCTATCTATATATATGTAAATCAATATATCTATATCTATCTATATCTATCTATATCTATCTATATCTATTTCTATATTTATTAGCCAGTCTGTCTTCCTGTTCATATCTCTATCTGTCTATTAACCCTTCTATTGAAAAAAAAACTCCATTAAAACATACAGCAAATTATTTTTTCTAACTCATGAAAAATTCCACTTTTCCCCCTTAAAATCTAACCTGCCAATGTTTAAATAAATAAATAAAAACTAGCCACGTGTACCAGTAACCAGAAATCATCTCGAATAAGCCTCTGTATTTCGTCTCTCGTCTGTATAAACAATTTTCTTACTCAAAGACATCTCATATATTTTGAACGTAACAGTGTATTCATTCATTGTATCAAACATTATGAGAGTCGTTGTGTTTAAAAAAAAATTATCAAAATTTTCAAGAATGAAATTACTACCGAGTAGATATATGGAGAGAAAAATATTTGTGTTGCTCAGCTTGACGGAACACATTCCAAACCTGTTTAAAAGATTTCTATGTATATAAATGTTTCCAACATCAGGTACATTAATGTTGACTTCCTCTAAAATGTTGTGATGCACGCAAAAAAAAGCAACATTTTTGACAGGGTTAAATCAACTGACCTGATTTCTTCGACTTTATACATACATGACAACCACATTCATAAAAAAACAAAACAAATATAATCTTTTTTTTTCAATTGCAAACTTAATGTTTATATGGTGTACTCATAAAACACACGTATATATATATATATAAACGTTATATTAAATTCATATTATTATGGTGTATATATCTAATTTTAGAAACTCATCTCTAGGGCGTCTATTGTAGGATGACCTATATTTTTTTTTCTTATTTAGGAATATCATTGTTTTTTTTTTTAACAAAGATTGTTTCATTTAAACAAGAGGCTTGATACTGACAACAAGATTAAAGATAATGTATTGTACAAGTATAGTGAAAGAGTTAAAGAAAAAAAGTACTCATTATATAAATAATAACAAGCAGAAATGGGGGGGGGGGGGTGCTGCAGTTCCACAGTGCCTCCACACGACTCAGGAAGGGGGTGCTCTTGTTCTACATCGTGTTTCAAGATCTTTTCCCGACGGAGTCTAAATCTATACAGTCTAATAATCAATAGATTTCTCAATTATTTTTTTTTGTTGGTAGTTGTTGGGTATTATATCATAGCCTATTGCTGTTGGTTACTTGTACGCCATATGCCAAAATTACTTGTTCGCATAGCGATTACACAAACCACATTGAGCGAGCGAAATCGGGTCATAAACGACTGACTAGGCTTTGTGGTACCAACCAAAATAGGTCAGTATTTCATAAACTCCAAATTCTGTGTCTTTACCATGCATGATACAAATGTAATGTGGCGTCTTTACCATGCATGATACAGAAGTAATGTGGTGTCTTTACCAGGCTTGCGGAGTAGCCAAATTTTTTTCCGTCTCCGGCTCCGGCTCCCACAAATTTGACGGCTCCGGCTCCCTATTAAGATAGTATCACACGAGACAAAAATTTTTGTAATTGCGCCACGCAAACATGCCGCTGATAAAAAGTTAAGCACCCCCATAGCAGGCCCGTAGCGTGCGGAGGGGGGGCAGGGGGCCGGGGCCCCCCTTCGTTCTGTCTGGCCCCCTCTGCTTATTTGTTCTTCTTAGTAAAATGTATTACCTGCCCCCCCCTGCTATTGCCTGGCCCCTGCTGTAGAATGCCAGGCCCCTGATGTAGAATTTTACCATGCATGATACAGATGTAATGTGGTGTCTTTACCATGTATGATACAGATGTAATGTGGCGTCTTCACCATGCATGATACAGAAGTAATGTTGTGTCTTTACCATGCATGATACAGATGTAATGTGGTGTCTTTACCATGCATGATACAGATGTAATGTGGCGTCTTTATCATGCATGATACAGATGTAATGTGGTGTCTTTACCATGTATGATACAGATGTAATGTGGCGTCTTTACCATGCATGATACAGAGTCAATCAATTTGAACCATTAAAATACGTCGCCACTAAAAAGTCGTGGCCAATATTTGCCACACATTTAAGGTACAACACGTTCGCCTAATTCTGGGACTTATTTTGATAAGGGGAGAGGGGTAAACAGACACATAAATAAATAAATGAATGGATACACATATAGTTAAATAGATAGATACATGGAGATATTTCCCTTAACCGATGTGGTCGTCGAACACATCAACAGATATGATTTCAAACGTCCTTTTTGTGGGGGCTTATAGGCTTGGCTGCTCCCATCTCCTCTCTAAGTCAGCGGCGAATATTTTTGACTTTTCCAAAGATAGATAGATACTATAGATATGTGGATAGATAATTAGATCGACGACAGTCACACTGGTGTATACCACTGGTGCAATGTCGTTGCTTGATGATTAATTTCGTTTCAGTCGGATAAATTAAATCTTGCTTTCTAAATGTACATCTATAAAAAAATTTTCCACTTCTAATTATTAAAATTACTGTTAACATATAGACCTTTCTCACTTGTATTCCTGCGCGTCAGCTGTCTTTGTGATAGGGTTATAATGGGCTTCCGGTCGCTTTGTTTATACTTGATTAATACTTAGCTCGATTATTTTTCCTACTTTTTTTGTCTAATATATGATAAAATGACTTTAAATTTATACCAAAATTTAATTTTTGTGATGTTGACAAGTTTTTAAAGTCACAAAATATCCCGATATCAGAGAGAGAAGTTACGAAGGGTTACAAATACTTCTCTGAGAAGTATGTCCATGACATGAAAAGTTACATTTTACACTAAAATTGTTATTTAAAGTTTTTATAATTGACGATTAGGGTTACCAGCAGGCCCGTAGCGTGCGGGGGGGGCAGGGAGGCCGGGCCCCCTGCTTATTTGCTCTACTTAGTAAAATGTATTACCTGCCCCCACCCCTGTTATTGCCTTGCCCCCTGCTGTAAAATGTCTGGCCCCTGCTGTATAATTTTCACGCTACAGGGCTGGTTACCTGTTTAGGGATAGATACGCCATGCTCATGTACATTATATTATTTAACCATGATTGTTAAAACAGTATATTTTTGGTTAGCATATATTGTGCGATAGATAGTAATTAAAACTCGGTAGTAAAAGGTTTGAAACTACTACCTCATATTCAGTGGTGCAACCAGCGAAAAGTGCTGGGGGGGGGGGGGGGCTCACATATTGAAAAAAGACAGTTTGACAGTCTTTTTAGTAACTTTATATAGTAAAATATGTATTGATGATTTGGTCTGGGGGGCCTCAAGCCCCCCCCGGTTGCGCCACTGTTCATTATGCTGAGGTGATGGTCAATGTGTTATTTTTCTTAAATAAACAATATACAGTTACAGACCTTAGCTCTACACTAGGAAATGTAGTCAAACTATCAGCGAGATGCTATAGAAGCCAGAGAAAAAAATCACGAACCTCATAATTTACAGGTAAAAGGAAAAACATATGATATTATAATAAAATATGTTACTTATTTAATATTTTTTAAAATGAAAATATCTGGTGATTTTTTGGTGCGAGAAGGGAATTTATATATGTACAGCCAGATACAAATGTTTGAAAAATGACAAATTAACAAAAAACATAGCCTTTTGGTCAAGGAAGTCGGACTACAATGAGTCATATTCAAAATGTCAACTTTATACATTGGTATACAATCGTACTTTTTTTACTGAGTTGAAGTTGTTTGCATTAAACACATGTTTAACTGTTTACAGACAGCCCATTAAAATATTAAGATTAAAATGTCGAGAGCATACACTAGTGTTAGCAGCGGTCTTTAATTATAAAAATTATATCGTATAGTATTAAAAATCAGAAAAACATTGTTATAGTTTTAACATTTAAGATAATAATAAATAATCACACTGAAAAATATATTATATTTTGATTATTTGATTTTCATGATTAAAATTAAAAGAATAGCGGCAACAGAAATTTATTATTCGCAAATTCAAGTACATTAATTGGTACCGGAAGTGTAACTAGCCCCTCTAAACAAACAATTCAGTAAGGGGACTACTTTATGAGAAAGGTCTATACTAGCAATACATACTGCATCTCTGAATGACTTTTGTTTTCAAAATACCCCCCCACCCCATGTAGGTCCAGTTCACCCCCTGACCTCCCCCCCCCCCAATATGAGAAACACTTTTACCAGCAAGTGTCATGGAGTATGTGTCTTCATGAGTAGGGCATACATTTTCATCTTTTGCACCTGTTGCATACATTTCGTGTTTGTTTCTCTGTTTCAGGGTTGGGCTGCTGACCCAACAAAGAAAGCTCCTCGAAATTTTGCAGGACTTAGTAAAAGTACTAATCCAGTAAAATCAAAAACATAAATTCCTAGCATGTGTGTCATGAAGTATTTTAATCGCTGCAATTAATAAATGAATTAATTATTTAATTCACTTTTCTACTCAGCAAAGATTTAGCATTCTAATTTAAATATTCAAAATTATATTACTCATAAATATCACATTGAGCAACGAATATAATAGTATGAAAACAATAAAAATACAATAATAATGGTTTTTTATGGAGATCAAAAAATGTTAATTACTTTTCATGCATCACTACGATTTTATAACTATAAAATGAAAAAAATAATTCACATAATCAGGATAAATGTGAAATGAAATAATAATTTTTGAGTCTGTAAACTGTTAATCAAGAAAACTCAATAAATACTTGATATTCCATTTGCGAGAAATGTAAGTACCACTTCAATTTCAAACCACCGGATATGACTCATAGTACGACTCACTGGTTAAAGAATCGATTAAACCCAGAAATTTTCCTTATAAACTTTAAGCTTCATTCTCTAATAAAAAAGTCCATTAGATAGTAGGGTCTTACGGTTATTGATTTCCCAGTCATTATATTTATACATATAAAAAAGTAATAAAGCAGGGTACTTAAATATATATATATATATATATATATATATATATATATATATATATATATATATATATATAATGTATGCTTTTTGGTTAAATAGCAGTGATAAAGCATTTTTATTTTAAAGCTTCAAGCACCAGCTTATCCGGCTTTGTCATTAAGCCATGTTAGCGAGATTTAACTATTTCAACAGTCTACACTCCATGTATCATAGCAGTGAGTTACGAACACAGCTATGAAACTGATTGTCACAATTCATATCTCCTTCCCCATTTTTGTTAAAAAAAAAGAAGAAAATAATGTAAATGAACATCTTTATGTGCAGGTGAATGTTGAATTACTTCCCTCAGTGACCTCACCATGTTATAAAAAAAATGTTAATTAAAGTATAGATATAAAAACTAAAAAAAAAAAAGGTGATAAACACATTTGTCTTTTAGGAATGTGTATCAATATTCATTCATGTTTATTCACCAGATTATGGCGGTCAGAACCAGAACTGGGAACAATGATGTCATCAGGCTTCTTGCACCTGGATAAAATTAAAAAAAAAAACAACAACGAATTTAAACTTCCTAACAAATAAACAGATTTATTGTGTATACATAAAGAGAGCTGACACAGTCGTAGGTGATTATGTATATGTTGACAGTGTTATTATAATAATAATACTGGGACTGTTTCTAATTTATGTAATTAATTCTAAAGTAGTTTTTTTTTTTTAATTTATGTTGAATTAATCATCAGTAGCGTAGGTAGGGCGCTACAGGAAGGGAGACCTCAAAGGAGCGCCATACTTGGAAGTGGGCGGTATTAAGATTTGGAGGAGTGCGCCAAAAATAAATGTGACTCGCAACAGGGCGCACCAATAGCTAGCTACGGCCCTGTGAATGATTAATTGCAACTTTCTAATTTTTGCTTACACAAAAAAAAGACTTCATTTAGCGGGAATTCTTCGTTATTACGAAATGAAAGGACTGTTTTGTGACTTAAGTTGACAAGGTAGATCTTACCAGAGCACCCATAACGTGACAGAGTTTGTTTGGTGAAGACGATTTGTGACCTGGCTGATCGGACCTCATCTAGATCGCAACCGTTTTCATATGTCATGGTGTTCAGGCATGCTAGGTGGAATCGGTAAGCGCTGTAAATGATTGTAAAAAAAATATAAAAATTGGCCTTTAATTAAGGAAAGGAAAGCGGGTGGGGGGTGGGGGGAGCTGGACATCTTTTTATTGTAGGCACTGTTAGGATAAACAAATTATGATCCGCCCCTGGCGGCACTAAAGCTGTTTATGCCCCTGGTGTAATGGTTTTCTCGTTCTTAATTTAGCGCATCTTTCTGCTATATCTTATTGTTTCTTTTTCTTCCTTTGGCTCTACAGCCCATTTAGGGCCTTGGCATGCCATACTACTCTTCTCCACTTTTCCCGATCCACGGTCTTCTTCCTCCACTCTCTCACTCCTATGGCTTTAAGGTCTTTCTCCACCTCCTCTAACAATTCTGCCTTTAAGCCTTTTTCTTTGAGTGTTTCCTAATATGTTGCCTACGGATCTCTGCTGTTTTCCATTCTTTCTATGTCACCTATTCAACTCAATCAATTCATTTTAATTTCAGCTGTTACATCTGGTTCTTCGTATAACTCATACGTACTTAAGTGTTTAGTACTTAAAATAATTATGATGATACAATTTAGCTGAACAGATTTAGAAATAAACTTAAAATCGACAAAATTTAAAAATAAAAGTAAACTAACATAGAAGACACTTAAAATAATTACTGAAGTAATTGGTTTTTGTTTTTTTGAAAACATGTTGACTTTTTGTGAAAAAAAAAATTGAATATGTGCCTACTACACCAGCATTGTTGGCGCGCTGATGCATGTCTGCCATGCCTACAGAGCGGCGGGGTGAATGTGCCCACTATCATCTGCCGGGATGACAGAAAAGGGTTTTACGTTTTGTCAAAAATGGCAAAACCAGCAGGGTGTGTGTACTGCCGATTGGCCAGAATGGCAAGGCAAGGGCTTTTTCCTGCCACTCGGACAGAGGGGAGGGTGCAATGTGTCTGACACCCCTGCCCCAAATGGCAGGCTGCGCAGGTGTGCTTGAGTGGGACAGAGTGGAAGGGTGTTGTGTGCCGACCACATCCGCCACCACCGCCAGCTGTGTATACTACGGTCTCGGATAGTCCTCATTGACCACAGTACCACCACCTTCGCAAGAAGGTTTTTTTTCCTGACTAGAGAACCTCGAAGATCTTTTCCCCGTAGACCATGGTATGTCTCTCAGACCAGGATAACCTGGAGGGAACTCAAAAAATCATGACAATAAACTTTTGAGTTACTCTCCACTATTTGTTTAATCTTATGATCTAGCCTCCAGAGTCTTTTGAACAAATGGTGGATGGTTTGGTTTAATGTGGTAGTCGGAAATAACCTCGATCCCCTTGAAACAGAAATGGTGCATTTTGTTTCTTTTAACTCAACAGCTCAATAAAAGAAAAAAAAATATCGCCAGCAAAAACAATTCACTATTGAAAAAAAACAACCTCCTAAAGTGCGCAATCAGCCACACATTAAATTTTTTGTTTTTTTAATAAAAGGTTATATTTCTTTAATCATTTGTTGTAGATTACGTTCCTTTTAAATTTGATAGACCATGATGGTTCTCTCCCTTTTTTCGCTGGTAGCTGAAAATGAAAGCGAAAAACAAAAGATTTTTTTAAAGTGTAGGTAAAATCAACTTACGGACAAATCAGCTTATTATAAGAAGGATCCTTAGGAAAATTAATGCTGCAAGGAATACACATGGTTGAAGCTAACTCGAACCAAACTGCATAAAAAAAAATCATTGAAATAGAATAGAGATTGTATTTGTCAGTTTGTTGACGACGGGAATTTCTAAATGAACGTTTTCTAAATAGAAGTTTAAATGAATAAATACATTATAAAATAACTAGATATTAAGCCCGGCGTTGCCCGGGAAACTTAGGTGTAATGCGAAACCCAATTCCTAATCAATTTAACTACTGAATTTTTAAAAACGATTAATTAGGTTAATTAGGTGCTGATTTATGCCACCTTCCTAATGTGCAGAAATGACGTACATTTCATACGTCACAAATTACGTTTTACCCGTCAACGCTAACCACCCAAGCCAAACCAAATAACCAACCAACCAAACCAACCGAAACAACCAATCAAACCAAACAAACCAAACAACCAACCAAACAACTAACAAACCAGCTAACCAATCAACCAAACAAACCAACCGCGCCAACCAATCCAACCAACCAAGCCAAATCCGTCGCAAATTACGTCTTACCAGTCAACGCTAACCAACCAAACAAACCGATCAACCAACAAACCAAACTAATCAAACAAACCAAACTAAACACCATTAGGTAAAGACATGGGTGCTAATTTGTGTCAAGCGTTACGTTTTACCCTTAATTCTCTCCATGTTAAAATCAAAACGAAGCATTAAAAAAGCTATTATAAAAATGCACTGAAAAGAAAAAAGTAACAACTTTATTGTGTGATTTTGCAGTACAAAGGCAAGTTGTTGTGGCACGATACAGCACCCGCGCGCAAGTTACATTCGGCTTTATTAGAAGGAAAATAAAAAAAAAATTACCGTAGGGAAATGACGTCATTTCACGGAAGTCATTTATAGCGACGGCGTTCCCATCGTGCAAAAAAAAAATGTAGTATGGGGAAATGACGTAATAGATTATTTAAAGCGACGTCTTCCCCACACGCCGCCCGGACTACAAGATAGCTACTTTATATGTGAGATGTAAAATACCGTGCAGGGCAGTTGTGGCGAACCTATTCGCGCGTGCCACTGTAGGCACACAGAGCCTCATCAGTCGGCACGCGTCTAAAAACTCACTCTCTTTAATTTCAAATGTAGTGTTGGGCACTGTTTGGTTGAATTTCGGGCACGCGACCCAAAAAAAAAGGTTCGCCACCTTTGGACTAAGGAGATAATGTAAGAAATTAAAACATTTATTGAAATGAATGGAATAAACAAATTGAGGAACTTCACGAATGAATGCTTGGCCTTGAGGCGCTTTGGTATTAACACGTATCTACATTATTTTTAGCTCGACACATACGCTTTGGGTTGAAAAAGCCCAGTCACGGTTACCCGTGGCGCCTCCCTGGCTAAAACACTGTAGGCTAAGGTAGGGCTAAAAAAAAAAAGGTTCTCAAACGGTGGAACCCGTAGAGCGGTGGTGGCGAACCTATGGCACGCGTGTGCCGCAGTCGGAAAGTATAGCCGCAACAGACGGCACGCGTGTGCCACAGTCGGAAAGTATAGCCACAACAGACGGCACGCGTGTGCCACAGTCGGCAAGTAAAGCCTCAACAGACGGCACGCGTGTGCCACAGTCGGAAAGTATAGCCTCAACAGACGGCACGCGTGTGCCACAGTCGGAAAGCAAAGCCTCAACAGACCGCACGCATGTGCCACCATCGGAATGCAGAGCCTCAACAGACGGCACGCGTGTGCCACACTCGGCAAGCAAAGCCTCAACAGACGGCACGCGTGTGCCACCGTCGGCAAGCGGAGCCTCAACAGACGGCATGCGACTAAAATATCAATTCCTTTAATTGGAGTTTTTTTTTTGTTCGAATTTGGGGCACGCGGTTGCAAAAAAAAAAGAAGGTTTACCATCATTTCGCTAAGGGACAGGAGACGTTTGTGCAAAGGTACGCAGTCCATGCTTGCGGAGCCGGAGCCGAGGAGCCGGGAGCCGCTACTTTTTGCAGGATGCCGGAGCCGGAGCCGAAAAAATCTGGCGGCTCCACGGGTCCCAAAAGTTTTTTTTTTTTACAGCATCATTTTTTTTTAGCTTTAAAATTCCAAAATTGTTTGACTGTTTGTCTCCTACAATTTGAAATGTTGTCATTTTTACGAACGCCACAACAGTAAAGCGTTTAAATGATAGCGTGTGCGCACATCACCACAAGAAATCTTTAATGGGGAATCGTTTTGTGTTCGTTTTAAATCCTGCTTTTTTTTATTGGCATGTTATTTTGTTATATATAAAGTTAGAACAGTTTTATTTCATAGAATAATTGTATCCATCATTTAAAATAAATTATTACTACGACGACAAATAGAACACGTCATTTCGTATTATAATTTTACCGCGAATTTGTAATAGACTAAAAATAAAATGGTCGCTTTCTGTATTTAACAATTTTATTATAAACAGAATATCT
Source organism: Bulinus truncatus (assembly GCA_021962125.1). Taxonomy (NCBI): domain Eukaryota; kingdom Metazoa; phylum Mollusca; class Gastropoda; family Planorbidae; genus Bulinus; species Bulinus truncatus. Next base: position 235,639 of record JAGDYQ010000023.1, on the reverse strand, counting down.
GAAATAGAGTAGTTAAATTTATAAGGATGTTGCTACACGGACCCGGGTCCCAATAAAATCCGATTGTTATTCGGACCCGTGGCAAATATGCACTAAGCTTAGCTATATTTAAACTTTATTAGACGGAACCCGAAAAAAATAAAAATACAGAGTCCGCTTAGGGGAACCCTAGACACTGAGTAACGATTAAATCATACAATTCAAACAATTATAAAAAAAAATAAACAAAAAACAATAATACAGTTTAAGTATAGCTAAGCTAAGTGCATATTTGCAACGGGTCCGAATAGCAATCAGACTTTATTGGGACGGGGTCCGAATAAAATCGGAGTTTATTTGTACCTGGGTCCGAATAGTCAATTCGAATTTATAAATAATAAATATAAATACTGAAGTCCTTAAAATATTTTAAATAATGTATCATTTTACTATTTGCTAATTTGATCATTGAAATAACTTTTAATACTTATGAAAATGGCGACTAGTGAAACCTCGGTCGAAAATAATGATATGATTCTGGATGCACTGAAATAGTTTGTTTTTAGTAAAACCGACATGCGTATATTTTTCAAGTTCCTGACTATGGGGGTGAACGCGGCAAAATTTGTTTAACTTTTTTTCAGCGACATGTTTGCGTGGCGCAATTACACAAATTTTTGTCTCGTGTGATACTATCTTAATAGGGAGCCGGAGCCGTGCCGGAACCGTAGCCGTCAAATTTGTGGGAGCCGGAGTCGGAGCCGGAGCCGGAAAAAACGCAAGCCTGGCAGTGACATAAGATTTTCATTTTATACAACTAAGAATTTGAAGAACTTAGGGGCTCCGGCGGACATACTTTCGCACCCGATGGTGTACATTCGAGAAAATGTTTTAGAACCACTGGTTTATAGTAGGATCCTTACATGGACTGAATTAAAAAAAAATAAACTTTCTGAATCTAAGTAATAGATAGAAGTATTTAATGAATGGAATATGGCAGTCACGGGTTGGAGGACGAATCCAACAATTGTCTGATACATTTGTGTGCTGGAAAGTAGCTGGGTTCATTATTTGCCTCGTGAACAGCCAACATTTAAAAAAAAAAAATAAAAACTAACGTTCTTGACGTAAGAAGACATCTAATGTCAGCGATATATAACGATTGCTAGTCGCTAATGCAAAATCATGAATATAGAACAGAACTGTATTTAGTCGTAGTGTTTCACTGTATTTAGTCGTAGTGTTTCACTGTATTTAGTCGTAGTGTTTCACTGTATTTAGTCGTAGTGTTTCACTGTATTTAACCGTAGTGTTTCATTGTATTTAGTCGTATTGTTTCACTGTATTTAGTCGCAGTGTTTCATTGTATTTAGTTGTAGTGTTTCACTGTATTTAGTCGTAGTGTTTCACGGTATTTAGTCGTAGTGTTTCAGTGTATTTAGTAGTAGCGTTCCACTGTATTTAGTTGTAGTGTTTCACTGTATTTAGTTGTAGTGTTTCACTGTATTTAGTCGTAGTGTTTCACTGTATTTAGTCGTAGCGTTTCACTGTATTTAGTTGTAGTGTTTCACTGTATTTAGTCATAGTGTTTCACTGTATTTAGTCGTATTGTTTCACTGTATTTAGTCGTAGTGTTTCACTGTATTTAGTCGTAGTGTTTCACCGTATTTAGTCGTAGCGTTTCACTGTATTTAGTTGTAGTGTTTCACTGTATTTAGTCATAGTGTTTCACTGTATTTAGTCGTATTGTTTCACTGTATTTAGTCGTAGTGTTTCACTGTATTTAGTCGTAGTGTTTCACTGTATTTAGTCGTAGTGTTTCACTGTATTTAGTCGTAGTGTTTCACTGTATTTAGTCGTAGTGTTTCATTGTATTCACCTGTGATAGTAAATTAAAGGGAAACAAATGTGTTTATTGGTTGTTTTTTATGTAACTCACCTGCCATGGTGATGACGACAACTTGTAAACAGGCGACGGACAAGCTGGACATTCTTCAGTTGACCTGTGAGACATTAAGAAGCACACGTGTGATAAAGTTGACGCTTTGTACATGTAAATGTATTGCATATCTGTGTAACAACATATCGGTAGCGGTTTAACAAAAGCATACCCCTAGTTATTCGAATTGATGTATTTTTAGTAATAGTTAACAACTTATTGGTATCGGTTTAGACAATGTCTCCGCCAAAACCGCAATGCTTATACTATAAGGTAACTTATGGATTAAGATGACTGTCTGAACCACTTTAAAACCACTTGATGTACAAATTTGCTTTGATCTTACATTTTCGAGGGGAGGGGGGGGGGATTTCGTGACTTCTACATTTGACAAATTACCCGGGATTCTCTTTAGATAACAAGTGCTACTTAAGTAAGGTTCGAAGTTCTCAAGATGAAACCAAATGAGTTGCACGATTCTAAACTTACTCAGCAATTTGATGATGTAGTTGGTTTGATAATATGAAAGTATTAGTCATGTCCGTTTTAACAGCGTTATGGGTCCATCTACCCACCCACCCACACACACACACACAACCACACACACACACACACACACACACACACACAGACAACCAACTTCCAAATAACCAACCAGTGTTTTATGGTAACTGTTACCTTACCGACAACCACTCATATTGAATGAAATAGAGATGATCCTTTTGATCAGTGGCTAGCAACCTTTTTTTCGCGACTGTAACCCCAGAGATATGCTAAAATATGTCCGCGGGTACATCTCACACACGTAATTTCGCGAATAAATGTAACTTATTTTTCATAATGGAATGTGGTTTACCTTTTTAGTGCGAAATCTTGAGCATTTTGGTGATGAGCAACACATTCAACTGGCGACCTTATTCAAACTATTGGTTGTTTTAAACGAACATTGGAATGTTGCTGCTTGTCCCTGCATAACCTTTCCCCCGTACCTTTAAGGGTACTCGTGGTACCAGTTGAGAACCGGTGCTTTAAATGTAGGTTTATAATAAACCTTGGAACCCTGGATAAGCCCTTACGTAACGACGATCCTGACATTAGCGTAAATATTGAGAAACAAAAAAAAAAGGAGGCTTCATATGGACAGGGGGCTCAAAAGTTGTGTAATGTGAAGAGTGATTTTTTCTGAAAATTTACATTAGGAATGGATTCTGTTGAATGAAAAGATTAAAATTAAGACTTCGCCCATTATAGTTCGTTGGGATTAAACCATTGATCTACATGTAGTATATCTTCTAGCTTTACCCGGAGAGAGACGCCATTATTAAAGTACAAATGTGTCGCAGGCTCTTACAATTTTTTGTCTGTTGTGTGACTGAAATGTAAAGCATGCTACGCCATTGATAGATACATGTCAGAATAAGACACGCGTTTCATTCTTATGTTGCTGTTTTTTTTTTGTATGGAATATATAAATCATCGCATCCTGACATCCGGTGGCGACATAGCTCACCAAGGACCAATGCAGTTGTGTTTCGGTGAAAGAGCTTGGACACCATTGAGTTAAGATTCACCGATAAACTAGCGACCAGACAATAATTTTTCCAACCTGGATCCTGCTCATTGAGTCTTTCTATATCACAAGGCCACTCTCCCCTCCTCCTCCCCACACCTCCTTGTATTTTTTCCATAGCTCATTAACATACAAATTAGGTGGTGTCGTATCCCTCTTGCGTTCCTAATATAATAAGACGACATATATTTTTAAAGAATAAGAGAATTAACAACTGAACTTTAATACCTGATATTTACAGATGAGTATCCACATATAAATAGAATGAAATGATTAACAACTGAAGAGTTCACCAATAAATAATATCTTACTATAATATACATATGTGTTTACTTGGTTTTAATTTTTCCCCACTCGAGGTCACTGTTTGGCCTTATCTGTTGATCCGCATTGCTGGACAAATAGAATTAGCACATGTGTCCAGACCCTGGTCACAGCTTAGGCTGACGTGACCATTCAGACATCACGTAGGTCATTGCTAACTCGACTGGCGTGGATTTGAACCTATATAGACGCCTTAACTGCAAAATAAATCGTCAATGAAAGGAGATTTCAATTTTTCCCGCCGCTATCTACCTGATGTCTGGGGGGGGGGGGACATGATAAACTTTAACCTTGTGACGCCTTCGTGACCTTCACACCCCACCCCCTCCGCCGACTATTTCAATAATGTACTAGCGACGGCCTGGACAGTAAGTAAAGACTATAAACAGTACCACATATTCTCTTTTCATTTACCCCACCAGGCGCGGTGCTCTCGGGGGGGGGTTGCGTTTGTTCTAGTCGCCGCACCAAATAGACCACCAAACCCATGTGCAACTCATCAGTAAATTCTTTGGTTAGTTGAAAACTCACATCGGCTAATTGTACGACAATTCATCCTGAGACACACCCAAATATTACTTTTATTAGCCATGATTCACCAACAGAGTTAAAAAGATTAACTCGAAGCATGTCAGATAAATCTTGCATTAATTGATTCGTTTACATTCCTTCTTGACTTTGGTTTTTTTTTATTTGGGGTCATGTTTTTCAAAATAACGATGACGTCTAATGGATCAATAATGTTCTCGTTGAAATTTAAAAAAAAAAAAATATTACACTGAATCTAAGGAAAAAAAAATTGTCCTAGCTTAAACCATGTATATTTGAAAAATAAATTATTATTGATATAGTCTTAACATTAAACGTTCCTTGTTCAGTAAACTTAATTATTTTTTGCCATAATACATTAAGTATCATTTATTTAACCCGAGGTCACTATAAGGCTGTTATCTCGTGATCCACTTATTGGACGGTGGAAGTGGTGCAGTGACCACACCCTGGTCACAGTTGAGGCTGCTCTGGTCGTTCGGGCATCTCCTAGGTCACGGTGACCCCATTGGCTTTGAGCCTACATCCAGCAATGTTTCAGCCTTTAATCTTCCCGCCAATGCGCGTTTTTATTTGGTTATTTCTTCTTACAATTAAAGGTCAATTGAACAAGAAAGTGAAACGCGTGTGTGTGTGTGTGTATTCATGAGTTTGTGTGTACATTCAAGGCTTCTGCTAGTGGCGTAGTGATGGGCGGGGAAGGGGTGGGGGTCATCATTCCCCGGGCGCTATTCACAATGGGGCGCCAACTGGTATATTTTACATATAATATTTTTATGGTTTTCGAACGGGTGGAAGGGGGAAGGGCTAAAAAGTATTGTGTCCCCCGGCACGAGTTAAGCCCGTTACGCCACTGGATTCTGCTAGCGAATCTTGGGCCCTTCAAATAGCTGGGGGCCTCTCTGACAACTCACACACACACACACACATCAGTGACTTATCCACTACTGTAAACGATGGGGGCCTCAAAGGGCAGGCACACCTGACGTGTGTTTTTGGCTGCACCCCTCCACCCACACACATGCAACAGCTGTGTTGTGTGTAAGTGTGTGTGTGTGTGTGTTTGTTTGTATGTGTGTGTGTGTATGTGTGTATGAATGTGTGATAATTTTCGAGATGGTGTTTGTGTGTATTTATAATAAACAGCCCAGACCAAAAGTATGTTTATCGATATACATATTGATATCAATACTTAGACATTGGGGGTCGTTTTATTGCGTGACCTACCAGGAAATGGACCCCCGGGGGAGGTGGGTATTAACTACAATTTCTAACATTTAGAGTATAGAGGTTGGCTTGTGCGGTGCAACTTAATATACATGTAAATATTTGTGTCTGTGGGCCTATATATATATATATATTATCATCATCATCAAACCCTTAACCGATGTCGTGGTCGTTAAGGACGCTTGGCCTCCTCAACAGACATATTTCTCCATAGTTGACTATCCTGCGCGGATGCCCGTTGTTCATTCGTTGGTAGCCCTGTTCATGATTGCATATCAATCCAACGTTTTCGCTGGCACCCTCTGCGACTGTCTTTTTCTACAGTCCCTTTGGATAATGGTTCTATAGATATGCATGCAAATATTTGTTTCTCTGTGCCTATATATGTATGCATATAGATATACATTTAAGTATTTGTGTCTGTAGGCCTATACATGTATGTGTGTGTGTATATATATATATATATATATATATTAATTTAGTTATATATGTAAAAATTTGTGTCTTTAGGCCTATACATATTTATATAACTTAACATTTAAATACAAAGTTGTTCTATTCTAAATGAAAAGTATTTCCTATGACGTCACAGCCTTTAATCCCTCCAAACAGTTAAATCTATGAGATTATCACCGGGGGACGACTTTCTATTATTACGAGTCTATCAGACGTTGAGCCATCTGCCTCAAAACATCAATACAAAATACAGCCTCAATGAATGCAGCCTCAATATATATAATAATACCGATAAAGAAAACATCTTCGGATATATAAAGATTTAGATTTTGTAGTTGGCACGTCTTGAACTTTGTCGATTATTTTTTTTTTGTATCACGGTTATTAACTAAACAGTCATTATTAAAAACTGTTTTTATCTATTTTTTAATACATTTAAAAATATCTACACGCATGTGAAAAGAGTAAAAGGGGGGAAAGAGGAGAAAGAGGGGAAAGTAGGGAGGTAGGAAACAAAATGTAGACTTACGTAAGTAGATCATCTAAGCAAATTTTTTAAAATATTATTTTTTTTTAACTGACCATCGGATTGTATGTCGACGTTATATCACGTGAGTGTAAGATAGTTGGATTGGATATACGCCTGTCGTGTCTTCAAGGTAGATAATTTATTTTTTTCTTTCATTTCTTGTTATTTTATCAGAACCATTTCCTTCATCGTCATCACTTCATCACTACTCGCTAGTCAGACACAACGTCCCATTTCATTCGCAGTTAAGGATTTCAGGTTTTTTAGATAAAAAGTAATGAAACAATACTAATTCAGAGTGACTGAGCGTCAAAAATCATTGATTTTATCATTTTATGTATTGAATAAGTAATTATTTTTGGTTGCTCCTTTGATACTAATTCATGAATTAAAGACATCCGTAAAGGATAGGCCACTATGGAGAAATATGTCTGTGGATGTGTCCGTTCGTTCTCCCAACGACCACATCGGTCAAGGGTATGATGATGATGATGATGATGATGATGAAGATCATAATGATGACGATATTGATGATGACAATGAAGATAATGATGATGATAATGATGATGGTGATGATAATGATGATGAGAATGAAGATGATGAGAATGATAATGATGATGGTAAACGGTGGTCTGTTTGGTATCATGAATTAAATGGACACTGGTTTAGAGAAGATACAAAAATATCAAGGATAGACATCAATGAAAAATATAGTGGTCACTATCTGGAATGTTGGTCAGACTTGGGCTGACCATAACCTGCTGCCTTAACGAAAAATTTGAAGGTGGACATATTGGTTTAATGAAGTAGAATGTTAGTCGGATTTACAATAATAACATACTTTTAATAGTGCTGAGATATGCTCGAAGCATTATTTTTGTTACTTAGCGTGTTACATTGATAAATGATGCGACGAACTGAAGAAATTATGACTGAACTCTAACTTGTGTGTGTAAGTACTTGTAAGAATGAGATGTCTCTTAGATCCTATAAACCAAAAACGGTGGCGGTTTTGCAGTACCCTTCTTTAATCCCCCACAAAAGTAGCCGATAGTGCAATGACATTGAAGGCTCGTTGGGGACTTTAGCCAAGACCTGAAAGATCCATTGGTCTTCATCGGAGGTTGAACCAGGGACCTTCAGGTCGACAGTCGAGCGCTTTATCGTACGACCATCTATGCGTGCTGAATTCTGGGTTCATTGTATTAAGAAACATAATATTTATTGTTTAAGCCTTGGCAGACCTTCTAGATGTAGAGAATCATATGAGATCGGGTTCATCGTTTCATCTATTCACGGCTAGTCTATGGGATTGTGTGGCTCGTCACAATGGCCAGCCGTATTTACTGTCTCCAACAAATGTAAGCTGGTTGACTTGGGGAGACTGATGGAATGTTGCACTCTTACGTGGGACTTTACAGTGTCTACCATATTGTCATCCAGACCCACAACTAGAACTCAACAAAAATCCACCATCCAACATTTAGAACTCAACAAAAATCCACCATCCTACATTTAGAACTAAACAACTATCCACCATCCTCCATTTAGAACTCAACAACTAGCCACCATCCTACATTTAGAACTCAACAACTAGCCACCATCCTACATTTAGAACTCAACAACTAGCCACCATCCTACATTTAGAACTCAACAACTAGCCACCATCCTACATTTAGAACTCAACAACTATCCACCATCCTCCATTTAGAACTCAACAACTATCCACCATCCTCCATTTAGAACTCAACAACAATACACTGATTCTTTCTTTTTTTTTTCTTTTTTTTTTTTGCATTATAGTTTTATATACCTTTACTTTATTTCAAAGTTCACAAATACTGACTTTCAGCCTGTTCAGTCATACAACTTGTACTACTGTGTTCTCCATCAACATATTTTAACAAATGGAATCTTCAGACCAGCCTACCAATGTAAATGAACCCAGCTCTGGTCCAAAGGTATGTCAAATTAAACTGATGGATCTTATAAAAATTATAAAACACTTCATAAGGGGGGGGGGAGTGTTCCATTTTTTTTTTATATTGTAATCTTCTATGTAGGAAAAAGTAAACAGAACAAAGTCATATGACACCCAATTTTACATAGCTTTGTATGATAAAATATCACAATAGAAACCAAATTTGATTTTGTTTCATCAAAGAGAGTAATTGATCAGTGCGGTCCATGTTTTTATAAAATTAGAGTTATTTGGGAATGGAACGTTATTTTTAAAATGTTTTAAATATGGAGTGGGGGGGGGCGGGTTTAAATTAATTTTAAATATTTTTTCCGGTTATATCGTATGTGAACAGTTTCTGAGGTCATCAATTTTACAAATGATTGATTAGTATTCACCTTCAGGAAGCAGATATTATTTAATGAAAAGTACACAGTGAAATTCCAAATTCTACATTAAGCTGTCGTCCATGGGTTCGATCTTCGGTGAGGAAAAATGGATATTTCAGGTTAGGGTTAAAGTCTCCGATATATCTCCCGTGATGTCTCCATGGCCATTGCACTATCAAAGGGCACTGAAAAAACCGTCCTATTGATGGTTTTATTAGGATCTAAGAGATTTTATCTCATCCTTACTGTAACTTGCACTACAATGTTATTCTCACACTGTTGCGTGAAGTTCGACTGCTAAGTAACATTTCCATTTTGATTTAAGAAATAAAAAAGTAGTGTTTTAGTATAATCGTTTTACGACGACAAATTCTCACCACATTTTTAAAAAAATTATTACTTTTATTTCACTCAGCCCATTTTATAACTAGTCTATGTAATGGGGCGATGTTTGGGTCTAACACCAGTCATGTGCAAACTATGGTAAATCCATTCGCTGGACTTCACCGCTCGTTCACATCGATGAAATTTATAAATGTAACGAATTTCATATTTTTTAATCCCCTCCTTTCCTGATCCACCATTTAGGACAAATTAAGAACCAATTTTGGCCCCGCGAATTTGTTTTTTAAAAAGTGTGCCCTCTGCTGTTAAACACTTTTTGTCGTATAAGTTAATGGGTAATAGGCGGCCCAGCTACCCCCCCCCCCCCTTTTCACTCTACCACCCCCCACCACCCCCGGGGATAAACATGGGGTTAGAAATTGAATGCGTGGACATGAACACTTCACTGAGATCACATTGAGCGTCAGTACATAGTAACGCGCTGTTGAGTAACTTGCCCGGTGTATCGAAGATGGAAGTGATATCCTACATCATGCTCTAGCAGCTTGACACCGCGACGTCTGTCACACAGGAGACGATGAGCAGTTATACCATCATTGGTTTGTTTCAGAGCCTTTTAAAACTCTCTGAAGGGATAAAACAAGACGTTTAATATTATTTTTTATTTCTTTTCAGTTATCACTATGTTTTTTTTTGGTCTTAATCAGGGATTCTCAAAGAATGGGCCGAGACAAACAAGTGGGCCGTGATCCAGTTTCAAGAGGGTGGCCGACATTTTAAAGGAAAATTGCTATTACAATAATATAAGCATTGAATATATATATATATATATATATATATATATATATATATATATATATATATATATAAAATGAATTGTAACTTTTTTCTTTTCAAATGTCTGTCGTGATAAACGAAACGGGTTTTCTAGTGATTCGTTAGTAGCCAAAGTTTCATAATCACTTGTCTTTACGTAAGGCACTATTCGATAATTGCCCGAGAGGGGCAAAGATTTCCTATTCTAATCCAATTTTGTTTACACTAATAGGTGGCAGTATTTGGAAACGACCACTATATGACACGCCCACTTCATGTTCCATTTCTACTCACGTTCGTGTTTTTTATGTTCCATTTCTACTCACGTTCGTGTTTTTTCTCCTTCCCTCTAGACACCAACAGAGGAGAAAGGGAAAGAACTCCCCAAAAATCTCGAACAGCCGGCCTCGCGCCAGCTGAGCAGATCCGACACCATTAGCGCCGCTCCTCAGCCCACCAACAACATCAGCGTCAACATACAGACCAACGCCCCCAGCGAGAAGGACCAGACCCCCACAGGGTACCTCCTGCCCTTGAACGCCGGACCTTACCCTTTCTACGGCGGCGCCGCCATTGGCCAGCCCAACAAACTGGACACGCCGCTTTCTCCGACGACGACCAACGTCATCATCAACCAGCCGATGGCCGCGCAGGGCCCGCCAGCTAAGCGGCCGTGGAAGTCCGGCCTGTGCTCGGTTTGCGACGATGTCCACATATGTAAGTCTCTGGCCACTGACAACCATATTTTGACTCAATTCACATTTAGGTCTTTTTATAATTCATAATGGAGGAAAGAACAATGGTTACCATACCATCATATAACAAATAATGTTTCATTCGTAGAATAAAACAATGCGCTATTTTTTTCAGCAGCATATAACAGTAACATTTATAATAATTTTTACATAATAGCTGTACCCTGCAAAACCTTTGCATAGAGTTATATCCCCTTAGGCTTGATCAGTAGGCTAGGTTATTTTTTGGTTTCGGGCAGATGCGATTTTTTCATGACTTTATTTCAAACTGGAATACTGTTGTATTCATTCTTTACTTTCGATTTATCGCAAGACCCAAATCGCTTTTATCTTATTAGAACATTTAAAGCAATCGGAATTATTCGATAATTATTGATTAATAATGGATAATTAATATATGAAATTTATTGTTTATATAATAAGTTGAAAACATACCTAGGTGAGCTTTCTTAGATGTGATTGAAATAAGAGCTCACCAGATAGGTTTGGTTGCCAAGAACACAGCAAACAACACTCTTAAATAAAATGTTCCTAACTTGCCATCCTTTACAACTGGCATGTCAAACTCAGGGCTCCGCGAAGGCCGCGTAGGTTACAATTTGTTAACACGAGGACCTCAAGAGCCACACTGTTTAGTTATTTTGGCCACAAAGTACACACAGTTTAAGTCATATTTGTATAAGTATTCCAGAAGATTCCTTTTTTAACAAAGAGGATTAGGAAAACTTCAAGTTTTAACCCAGTTGATTAGTGGCTAGCCACGTTGGCTAGTGAATGACAAAAGTTAATGAAAAAACAAATGAAATTTGAAACTGTAACATAAAATTGTAAAGTGCAGAAACAAATAAATATTTTATGCCAGGGTTGGGCAACATACGGCCCGCGGAACACTTGCGGGGCAGTCTCAGCGATTTCTAGATCGTTCATTTTCAAAACAGTGATTCTAATAATAACATGTGCTCTGCCCGCAGGCTGCTGTGGTTTCTTCTGTTTCGGCTGCTACGCCTGCTCAATCGCTGCCGACATAGACGAATCGTGTTGCGTCCCTTGCTTTGTGCCAGGATGGCTGGTAGCGATGAGAACCAAAATAAGAATGCAAAATAATATCGAGGTAAATATTTTTGGCTTTTTTTTTTGTCTTTTTTTGCCACTCTGATGCCTACGTTTAAGAAAGGTGGTTGCGAAAGGGGGGGGGTGTCCTAAAGATAATACATTTTGATAGGTAAATGAAAAAAAAAAGATATGGTCAGATATATTATGAGACCTCTAGCGAACCCACTGGCTAGTATGTATAACGATGATAGATACATATATGCTGCAATGTTTAACATAGATTGACCAATGTCCAATTTGACCCCCAGGGAAGCATCCTGAGAGACTGCTGCGTCAGCTACTGGTGCGCGGGCTGCGCCTTGTGCCAACTGGCCAGAGAGGTCAAGGACATTCAGGCCAAGAAATAAAGACTTAAGCCAAGCTCACTGTTAGAACTTCGACCGACAATTGTAGCTTCCAACTTTTCAAGCATAATTTTTTTTGTCTCTTAAACCGAACTCTTAATTTTCGTTGTATTATTTATTTATCTTAGATTACTATATTTACTTGCTTTTATATTTTAAACCAAAAATACAGCATTTGACTTTTTTTTGGTGTGTACTTCAATTGCGAATGCGTCCAAATATCTTTCCGGGGTATTACGCGGGACAGGTCAACGCAAGGGCTTGTTGGGCTTTAAGGACCGTCTCTTAAATAGTGGGAATGGGGTTGTGGCATATAGAGGGATCACGGATTTTCAAAGACTATCAGGGGGCCCACCAAGGGTTGGAGACAACCCTAATCTGTAGTGAGCCATTTTTCATTAGCATTAAAATATAAGTTAGCTCTCATGCTTCGAATATATAAATGGGCGTATTCATGGGGGGGCATTTGCTCCCCCCACACATTTAAAAAAAAAATGTCATAAAGTTGTTATTTGCCCCCTTTTTCGGAAAATTTTTGCCCCCCTGGAAAAATTACTAGCGACGCCCATGAATATATATATACACTCAACTTGGCCTTGGCACATTGAACATGGCCGGTATAATAGGATTAAGACATAAAGTACCCACCCATGATTTCATTTAAAAGGCCATTAGAAGGCCATTAGAAATTTTTTTTTTAAATAATGTGTGAAAATTTGTTTTGTTTGAGTATTACGAACTTAATTTATTTTTACACAATGAAGTATATTATATAATTATATTATTTTTTTGTATAAACAACATTCTTTTAAAGTACTTAAACTAATTATAATCATTTATAGATACAAACAGATATACCTAACATACTCCAAAATGAATCAACAAGATACAATTCAGTTTGTATCCCGTAAAATTTCTTGATTTTTGTTTCATTTGTTACTTTACTTTTTTTTAAATGAAGCTCTAATTCAGTAATTATTGTTTTTTTTTTTTACTTCAATACTATTTTTGTTTTGACTCATTGTTTTGTTTTGAATAATTGTTTCGTTTAAAATAATTGTTTTATTTACAACTTGTTGTTCTGTTTACATAGGTCGGTGACGGGAAATAACATTAAAACAAAACAAAAATAATGCTTCAAATTATGATCTTGAAAACAAAATTTTAAATAACTTATGTTATTTCAATACTTTCAGCACCTCCAGCGCCCTGGGTGGGGGGGGGGGATGAAAATGGGATGGAATTGATCTATTAGTCCCTATCTGTCTCTGCCCCTGATAAAAGAACATGGAGATAAGGGGCAGGGCTTTTTTCCCTCAAAGATTGTCACGTGCCAACTGAGGTCACGAAGACCTTTCTTTTTTTTTTAAACGCCTGCCCTGTTGACTTACTATAAATGTTTAAACATGTACTTAATGATTTAACGATGCGTTCCTACTGAATAATGTTTCACTGTTGGTGGTAGATTTAAACATAAATAGTCGCATGTAAATAATGACGATGTGAACGTAAATAAAACACATGAAAATGTAAATGAAATGAAAAACGATTTAAATGTTTTATTTTATGACCAAGTGTCTATTTTCGTTAAGGTTTAAAAAACAACAACTGTTGGGCAGTCTAGGTTGTATGTGTGTGTGTGTGTGTATGTGTGAGTGTGTGTGTGTGTTTGTGAGTGTGTGTGCGTGTCTGAGTGTGTGTGTGTTTGAGTGTGTGAGTATGTGTGTGTGTGTGTCTTTGTATGTGTCTGAGTGTGTGTGTGTTTGAGTGTGTGTGTGTGTGTGAGTGTGTGTGCGTGTCTGAGTGTGTGTGTGTTTGAGTGTGTGAGTATGTGTGTGTGTATTTGTGTGTGTCTGAGTGTGCGTGTGTTTGAGTGTGTGTGTCTGAGTGTGTGTGTGTTTGAGTGTGTGTGTGTGTGTGTGTTTGAGTGTGTGTGTGTGTGTCTGAGTGTGTGTGTTTGAGTGTGTGTGTGTGTGTGTTTGAGTGTGTGTGTGTGTGTCTGAGTGTGTGTGTTTGAGTGTGTGTGTGTTTGAGTGTGTGAGTATGTGTGTGTGTGTCTTTGTGTGTGCAAGTGTGCGCCAATGTTTCGCTACAATATGTTTGGGGGAAAAGTCTTTCATTGTGAGTTTTGCAGGACAATGTTTCGCCACAATCTGTGCGCCTATCTGTCTATGTATCAATCTATTGATCTGTCTATCTATCTATTCGTATATTTTTCTATGTTACAATGTATGTGACTATCTATCTATCTATCTATCTATCTATCTATCTATCTATCTATCTATCTATCTATCTATCTATCTATCTATCTATCTATCTATCTATCTATCTATCTATCTATCCATCCATCCATCTATCTATCTATCTATCTATCTATCTATCTATCTATCTAGCTTTCGATATATATATATATATATATATATATATATATCAATCTATGTATGTATCTATATATCAATCTATCTATCATGATAAGTAGTTGTCTCAATTCACTTTCAATAGACTTTACTTATAAATTCATTTTTTCATCACTAAATATTTCAACAATCCACAGGCCAATAACAACGAGGTTTACACTTTTATCCTTCAACTTCAATTTCATTTTCTTGCATCCCCCCCTCCCCTATCTCTGAGGGTCGGTTATATTGTACAAGCAGACCCTCCCCCACCCCCGAGACTCAGCTGTCACCATATGCAACACAACACTTTTTTTTTCCTCCTCACACTTTTCTAAATGTTGGTTTCTGTCGCTTCTATTGCTGTATGTAAGAGTTGGCAAGTATTTCACTCAATTTTCTCAGCTGTGCTTGTGGATCTATATACAGGACAATGCAATGTTGTCCATAAAGTAGGACGTATGGAGAGTTTGGGTTGGATGGGGGGAGGGATGTGGGTAAGTTTATTGTAGGGATAACAGGATTACTCAGATTAAGGGAAAACTTTTTTTTATATGTTATCATTGAACACATCCCCCCCCTCGGGGCCGCATACCCCCCCCCTTTCCTGTATGTATGTCTATTATTTACTCAAGCTCCTGTTATATTGGTTATAGCACTTATAGGATTCTGTAATTTGTGACATTAATATCATGACATACCAGGTTCATTCACGTGTTGTTATCATTTCGTACCTTTCCCTGGCCCTATCTCGTTGTGGAGATGAAGCTGCAGTATAATGTTGTGTACACTCGGCAGCTGTATTTAGAGAAATAGTGACATGAAATAATTAGAATGAAACATTTTAAAAGTAACGTTTGCCTTTGTCTTTTAGAACAGTTGAGTAAAAACATCGAGTTTGTTGTCACGGGCTAAGAGACTAAGTCTCAGCTGGCAGAAAAACTGAGAGAGAGAGAGAGAGAGAGAGAGAGAGAGAGAGAAAGAGAGAGAGAGAGAGAGAGAGAGAGAGAGAGAGAGAGAGAGAGAGAGAGAGAGAGAAATAGAGAGAGAGATTAAATCAAAATTAATTTCTTGAAACAAAAAAATGTTTAATGTAAGCACGTAAAGTCGATAGGTTATTTGCGGGTTTTCCTAAGCAGAAACAGAAAGTTGTCATATTTTTACTTGTGAGTTAGAGCAAAGATAGTTGTCAGTGGCCCTGATTTCCTGGTCTGAATAGAAAAATCATCTTCTGTTGGTCTTGGTAAGATCAGCTGTGATGTGTAGCTTTATCAACATAGTGTTGAGTAGCCTTATCAAATAAGTGGTGAGTAGCCTTATCAACTAATTGGTGAGCAGCCTTATCAACTAATTGGTGAGCAGCCTTATCAACTAATTGGTGAGCAGCCTTATCAACTAATTGGTGAGCAGCCTTATCAACTAATTGGTGAGCAGCCTTATCAACTAATTGGTGAGCAGCCTTATCAACTAATTGGTGAGCCGCCTTATCAACTAATTGGTGAGCAGCCTTATCAACTAATTGATGAGCAGCCTTATCAACTAATTGGTGAGCAGCCTTATCAACTAATTGGTGAGCAGCCTTATCAACTAATTGGTGAGCAGCCTTATCAACTAATTGGTGAGCAGCCTTATCAACTAATTGGTGAGCAGCCTTATCAACTAATTGGTGAGCAGCCTTATCAACTAATTGGTAAGCAGCCTTATCAACTAATTGGTGAGCAGCCTTATCAACTAATTGGTGAGCAGCCTTATCAACTAATTGGTGAGCAGCCTTATCAACTAATTGGTGAGCAGCCTTATCAACTAATTGGTGAGCAGCCTTATCAACTAATTGGTGAGCAGCCTTATCAACTAATTGGTGAGCAGCCTTATCAACTAATTGATGAGCAGCCTTATCAACTAATTGGTGAGCAGCCTTATCAACTAATTGGTGAGCAGCCTTATCAACTAATTGGTGAGCAGCCTTATCAACTAATTGGTGAGCAGCCTTATCAACATAGGGGTGAGTAGCCTGAACAAATAGGTGGTGAGTAGCCTGAACAAATAGGTGGTGAGTAGCCTGAACAAATAGGTGGTGAGTAGCCTGAACAAATAGGTGGTGAGTAGCTTATTAAGATTTTACACCATCAAATTCAACCAGAGCTCCTACTGTCAGGGGCGGCTACTTTGCACCTGACCTAGTTTGCCATCATTAAAAAAATAATTACTTGATAGACACGTATACAAGGCACACTTCACCAGAGTCGGCTTACGTAGGGGGTGAGGCAGCAGGCAAGATAATGGGTGAGTATCGCGTCCTAATGGCAATACGGTAAATTATTCACATACGCACACAACAAACGTATACACACACACATATATTAATGAAAACATCTGTGTAACAGACTGACACAATAATAAAGGGAAGTAAATTGGCTATGTTTTATTTATTTATTTTTTTAGATTATCTCCCTTCGGATGATTTAAAAAAAACAACAACGAAACAAAAACAAACAATAAACAAACAATGTGATGAGCCATAATTATTTTTTATTTGCATTCATTCAATTCAATAAAACTCAACATTACAGCACTAGTTGTTTACAAATAAAATTAAGATTTTATTTTAAAATAAAAAAAAAAAGAAAGTGTAACTCTTATTAAATTTTTCCCATACATTACGTTATATATATATATATTTCAATTAATGTCTGTGTATATTTCACTTCAGAGAAGAAAAATAAGAGAGTACACTTAACAAAAAAAGAAAGATTTAAATTTATGTACAGACTACTTAAAACAATAAACGGAAAGGAATAATACAAAAAGAAATCCGTTTGAAAATTATCATCTGTTTAAAAAAAAAACAACGACAAATGAAAAAATTGTAAAGCTGTTGGTGAGCTTAATCCAGCGGTTCTAAACATTTTTCGCGACAGTAACCCTAAAGGATTCTAAAGTAAGTATGTGCCCACTCACCTCACTCTTTTAAACTATGTAAATTCTTGGTAGTTTTAAACAAAAATTTATATATGTCTCTGCGTATCCCTGTATAAGATTTCCCCGTGTACCCCGTCTGGGTACGTGTAACACCGGTTGATTGAGAACCGCAGAGATAATTGGTAACATTATCCAAACTTGTGGAAAGGTTTGATATCGTCTCTAAGCATACTGGTTGAAACTAAAGTCGGGCAGGGGCCTTTGATTCCAATCACGGTCACGTGACTAAAAAGTCCAGGAAACTCTACAGTCATTCGTAGAGACCTCTTGACTTCATGTTGTCTGAACTCTTTGACAAACACAAACAGTTCTTCGCCGTAAACCGTCGCGCCAATCAAATCGTGGCTGAAGTTAGGGTAAGTAGTCACGTGTTTTAACGTGACACCCCCGCCTCCTTCAGTTTTGAAGGCGTACACTTTGGCGTCTGATGTCAGGAAGTATAGCACATCTTCTTTGTTGAAGGATGCAATCGTCTGGTTGTATATGCCGTCCAGGGGAACTGCAGGATTCCATTCACCCCTGGCAGTGTCATAGACATTCAGCAAGGCAGAGTTGTTGTGAGTGCCGCAGATAGCGAGAATTAACGACTTAAATGCATTGGCATGGATGACTGGCATTCCAGCTGGCACAGACGTCACTTGCTTTAGATCAGCGCGCTTTAGAGGATCCCATTTGTAAATTCTTCTGTTGTTGGCGTTAACGACAAAAATTTGATCTCCGACTGAAAATGATATTAAAGTTTGAAGCCTGGCTTGAAAACTCCATTCGAAATTATTGAAACTAACTTGAGATTTTAGTCTCCTGGGAGGGATGTCGTCGTTAGCGTATTTAACATTGGAAACCTTCTTCCAATGGCCGTGTTCCAAGAAAAACATACTCAGTGATGCTTCTTTGTTACTCGTGTAGCCACAAGCATAGATTCCCCCCTGGTGAGTATGCAGAACACCCTCATGTTTCAGTTCTGAACAATGACGTATTTCCGTTATTTTCTTATCTTTCAAGTTGAACACCTTAATGAATGTCACATTCGGCTTCAAAATGAATTCGTGGAAACTTGGAACCAAGACTACGTCTTCCCATTGGCTACATTTTCTATGACTAGCAAACGTTGGCAAATAGTTGGGCATGGAGCATGTCATGTACGTGGATGCCTTCGAAATGAGGTCACGGGAGCTTGCATTGTCCACTATCTGCTTATGATGACACAAACTGACCAAATATTTTTCGTTCAACGAAGTTAGTCTCGATGCCGACAACAACGGAATCAAATAGTCGGCCCTTAAGTTATCACTGTCATCTGAAGATAAACAATCACCATCGGTAGAGTGACTGACCCACTTTAATATTGCATCCACAACATTTTCCTCCTGGCTTGTCTTGAGATTAGGGTCTCGTACGATACCCAGCAGTACTTTACCGTCAAGTTCCATGATACACTCGCTGTCTTTGAATAGGTCAAAGTTACTCGTGATTAACTCCACTATTTTAGCCATGAGCCTACTGTCCAGAAATTTCGCGTGCCATAAATACCTGTGACAATTCGCTTCAGAAATGGTCTCCATGGCAACCTGTTGACAGATCGAAACTATAAAATCAATCTCTAGAAAATGAGCTGCTTTCCAAGCGTCCAAAAAGTTAACCTCGCTCAACCCGTTGTGGTGAAGGTATATAAACCCATAGATCAGTTTGAATGTTTCACTGGAGACGTCTCTAAGGTGAAAGCTGTTGCGTATTGTCTCCTTCATGTCTGATTGGAAAAGCGCACGAAAAAAAGCAGAACAAGCGCTTAGAATAAATCGATGGCAAGGGAAGATCTTGTCCTCCACCTCCACGGTGAAGTCACTGTAGATTTCATCTTCCGAGGTGATGAGATTCTTTAAGCAGCTAGGGAGATCTGGGTTAAACTCCATTGCATCTCTGAATGGGGAAAAAACATGTAGAATGAGATTATTATGTAGAGCAGGCTTTAATAATATGAAGAGCAGGATATATTAATATGAAGAGCAGGA
Source organism: Bulinus truncatus (assembly GCA_021962125.1). Classification (NCBI taxonomy): domain Eukaryota; kingdom Metazoa; phylum Mollusca; class Gastropoda; family Planorbidae; genus Bulinus; species Bulinus truncatus. The sequence continues at coordinate 215,960 of JAGDYQ010000023.1, read as the reverse complement.
TATATTAATATGAAGGGCAGGATATATTTATTAATATGAAGAGCAGGCTTTCATAATATGATGAGCAGGCCTTAATAATATGAAGAGCAGGTTTTCATAATATGATGAGCAGGCCTTAATAATATGAAGAGCAGGCTTTAATAATATGAAGAGCAGGCTTGAATAGTATGAAGAGCAGGCTTTCATAATATGAAGAGCAGGCCTTAATAATATGAAGAGCAGGCCTTAATAATATGAAGAGCAGGCTTTAATAATATGAAAAGCAGGATATATTAATATGAAGAGAAGGATATATTAATATGAAGAGCGGGGTATATTAATATGAAGAGCAGGATATATTAATATGAAGAGCAGGATATATTAATATAAAGAGCAGGATATAAAAACATTTTACAAAATGGATAGCAAACAAATTGGAAAATTATAGAATGATTTGAAACATAATATTTGTATTAAGATCTTTAAGGTGTTAACTATCGCTATTGTGACCTTGACCTTACAGATAGTGTTAACTATCGCTATAGTGACCTTGACAGTTACACTTTAAAAAAAAATGCCATTAAAAAAACAACAACTAAAAAGTGGTTAAAATGCCACCATTTGTCGGGTAGTAGTAGCAGGCCGGGGGGTAACTCGTCCCGACCCTCGTTACTCCTCTGTAACAACGAGGCTTTTACCCCCCCCCCCCACACACACATACACCATCCTTAAACATATACTTATGCTAAATTTCTTGATAAAAAGGTATATTGATACATTAAATGCGGTGGCGATGGTGGTAAATAACTCAAATAGAGGCATTTTAATGATATGATTACATACTTGCACTATTCAGTAAGTGTCTAATGTCAGACAACTACCACCAACGCGGTTTATCTGGCTGCGTCATATCACATCTCATGAGTTATTATGTTACTGCAACACGGGTGGCCATAAGTGAGGTGTGTGCAAGGTGTTTTCAAATTTATTGTTTTTTTATGTTTAGTAAAAATACATAAAAGTGCCGCACTGTATGAAATGTATATCAAAAATTCGTGAACGAGGGTGGTTAATAGAAAATAAAAGTACCCATTGAGAGACACACAAAAATAACTCACAGAATAGATTCATTTGGCAATACTGTAATTCAATGTCTATATCATTATTGAATTGAAACATTTACCTAGGGTTTAACAAGGTGAAATTCCATAATTGAATTATCCGAAACAAAACTAGCTACTGACAATACAAGCTCATGATGTAATCTAACTACTGACAATACAAGCTCATGATGTAATCAAATAAAATGCAAACAACTCTTGACAGGAAGAAATCTAGTTTGTTGTTGTGTTTTTTTTTAATTACATAATTATCTCAAATTTTTTATTTACATCCATGTCTATATCTATCTAGGGACTGATGGCCAAGTTGTGTAGATAGATGTATAGCGGTCGACTTGAGAGTCATGGGTTCGATCCTCGGCGAGAACCAAGAAACCTAGTTAAAATCCCTCAAGTCCCACACAACTTTAAATGGATACCTGAGCTAATCACACAATCCGTTGTTGCAGAAACAGAATAATTCTACACTTCATCTGCCCCGATGGTGCTTTAGGGTTAAGGAAACATTACTATATCTATGTACATTTTAATTGTACCTTAAAAGCAGCGGGTTTATAGGGACCACACAGTACGTCTACACACGAATTGAGTTCAGTAATAATTAAAAATTAACGCAAACCGATTTATCGTTGCATGAATGCCAAACAATTGGTAATTTGTTTGTCATTTCCTTTACAGAAAACAACTCAAAACATGGTTATCTAATGTTGTTCTTTTACTTTGTTGAATTAAATGTAAACAAAAAGGACATTCCCATTATTGTATACGCCCTTTCATCCTCGGGTTGTATATGTTATTTGAGTGTTAACAATACGATCATTAGTGTCTAGCTGTTATAGTTAAGTTATACAAGACATTGTGGTCCAGTGGTGTAGCGAGGGGTGGGCAAAGGGGCATCATGACCCGGGCGCTACTCACAAAGGGGCGCCAAATGGTATATTTGGCATATAATATTATATGGTTTTCGAATGGGGGGGTGGGGCGCTAAAAAAGGTATTGTGCTCGCTACGCCACTGTTGTGGTCCATAACTACACACAATGTTCCTTTAAACTAAGACACGTATAACTTGTTGATTATTATATCAAGTAATTAATGTATGTAATAAACAACATTTCGTGCAAGCTTATGAAAATATAAAAAATAAATTAATGATCAACTTACGGTTCATGAAACAGACACGTGAAGGAAATATCCGTCAGAATACAAGCGAGTGTACAGGTGATATGAGGGAGGCTATAGATTGTTATAAGAATTTAAGATGAACGTAAAAAACACGTCATGGCATGAAGTAAAATGAAATGAATTATCGTGGTCACTCTGTCCAGCGATATATATATATATGTGATTGGTCAGCAATGTAGGTCATGAGCACATATTGTCGTTAATCCTAAAGCTTTTATTTTTTTTCTATCTGACCACCTTTGGAACGAGAAAACAATCAGACACGGACAGGTGCGCTATTCATTCGGAATGGGCACAAAAACAAATACCATCTGAAATTATTTTACCACAATCCCGAAATGTTTGTATATCATTGATAACAAAAGTAGACCTGTGATGTCATATTGTGTAGAAAAAGAAAATTTGAACTAAACATCTCCGGGCCATGACAATGTGATGGTCATGGGAGGTAGTTTGACATCTTAGACAGACAAGATGGTCAATCGCACCCCACGCCCAGGTCGCAAATATTGCAGCCATTATACGTGTTATCATTGTTAATATATATATATATATATATATATATATATATATATATATCAACATCTACAAGTGCTATCATTGTTAATATACATATATCAATTTCTACGTGTGTTATCATTGTTAATATATATAAATATCTGCATGTGCTGTCATTGACAATACTTATACATAAATCCTGCACTGTATTTTTTTAATTGTATTGGCCTAAAAACGTTAATAAAATTTTACAAAAGTTACAAACTTCATTTTAATAAGGCTCTTTGTAAAAAAAAAAAAAATAAGAACTTAAAACGTTCATGAAAAGATTTATCTTGATGTCTTGCAGAGGAACAAACACACATTTATTTGTCTTACATCTACGTCATTTATTACATTGTTTTATATTAAAAGTGGATTTTTTTTAATAAAGTCGTTTAGTCCGTGAGCGGGGGTGTTTGTCCGGATACTGATCAAAGGTGTGTGGGTGGGGGGGGGGGAGATAGTGGACATTCTCAAGGGCCCCTCACTTCTTGCATACTCTCTCATTCACGCTGGGCAGACAATGAGCAATTGACCCGTCACACTCTGTAGATATTGTTTTTCCTTACAGTCTGTAGATTATATTTTTTTTCTTTATTTCACAACTTCAGATTTACTATGACAGACCATTTGGTGACTTTTTTGAAAAGTTAATTTAGTTGTCATTTCCAGCACTGAATTAGTCGTAAGACATCTGGGAGGTAACCATGAACCAAAAAAATTTCATAGCCTAACAGATGAATTATTTAAAGTTGTTAAAATTTTGCACCGTCTTAAAGTTATTTTTTTTTCTTTTAAATGCCAGCTGAATAAGTAGGGAGTATTACTTCCCGGATGTCTTAATACTTACTATGTACAGAAACATATGTGTAATATGCAGATGGTTTGGAATATTTTATAGAAATACTTTACAACAACTATTACATGGGGAATTACATATTTTGTTTTCGAATCGTCTCATGTTATGTGTGGTTCGTGATTGTCTAACACAGAGGTTCTTAAACTGTGGACCGCGGACCCCTGGGGGTCCGCGAAGCCTTTACTGGGGGTCCGCAAAGCCATTTGAAAAAAAATCATCGTAAAATATATGCATATATAAAGTACCTAAAGTTGGGATGGGGGTCCGTCAAAGAAATTTTTTTCAAGTGGGGGTTCGCGGAGTACATAAGTTTAAGAACCTCTGGTCTAACAGATTTGATTTCTTAATTACTAAGAGTTAGAGAATCAATCCCGATTCTGACAATGACAATTCTGACAAGTCTGACAATTCTGACAAGTCTGACAATTCTGACAAGTCTGACAATTCTAACAAGTCTGACAATTCTAACAAGTCTGACAATTCTAACAAGTCTGACAATTCTAACAAGTCTGACAATTCTAACAAGTCTGACAATTCTAACAAGTCTGACAATTCTAACAAGGACAATTCTGACAATGGCTATTATGTTGTTTTTTCACTTGCACCATGATTTTATCAGTATTTCTAAAAGGGCGCTGAAGTGGGGGGGGGAGAGAGATATAACAATAACACATTAGCTTAGCTAACGCGACTGCCTTTGGTACGTATCCAGTATCCCTGAAATGCTAAAACCCTCCCCCCTCACCCCCCCCCACTGACAAAACCCCACCCCATGACATTGTATGTCGTTGTGTGCAGCGCTGGTACGATATGGGTAATAAGACACACACATTTTTATGAAACTTACACGTTGAATTTTTTTTTTTTTACCAAGACTCCCCCCCCCCCATCCTCCCATTAGCACGCAGTTTGTCATTCAGCCGTTTCTTCTATCCACACTATTCAAAAGCCAATTTACTGTTAGCTGTACACCAACGGGCGACTTATCGCTTGAGTTAATATTAAACGAAATAATTAGTTTTAGCTCAATGTCACGACTGACCATATTTTGATGCGGATTAGGTTATGACAGCTTATTCAAACAATATTAGGACCACAGTGGTCAAAGGCTAATTTTTTTATAGTTTTAGAAAAAATATCATAGGAACAAGCCTATCGACACACTCCCTGTGTTGACATACATGATCTCTCATATCGACAGACATGATATCTTATATCGACATACATGATATCTTCCATAGACAGACATGATCTGGACAGACATGACCTCTCATATCGACAGACATGACCTCTCAAATTGACAGGTATGACCTGTCATATTGACAGAAAGATCCCCTAGCCCAAGATCAAGACTGAGTTTTAGGGGCCCGGACAGAGCTGGCCAATCAACTTTTGAAAATATTATTATCAGCACGGCGGGGGGGGGAGGGCGTGACAGCCCTGCCCAGGGGCCCGAAATTTCTGTCGGTGGGCCTGGATGCACATTTGAAAAGCAAATAAAACCTGTTTTACGACAAGAACCAAACATGAGCCTGCCATTTGGCGATTCACGTAAACCAGCTAAGTATGTCTTCGCATTGCACCGTATCAATCTTTTAGAGGCTCAAAGGACTATAAAAACCTTTACCTTTCTGGTTTCGTGAGGTCAACGTGTCGAAAAAGGAATTGAAAATACGGATAGTTGGCTCAAAACCTTCAAATCCTGGCCCTTTTTCGTTTAAACAAAACTCAAGTGAAGACGCAACCAACTCACTGAGCAGCTATGTTGCTAATCTCCCATTCATTTTGATTTTCTGCCACATGATGTGTGATGACAGCAATTTATTCCCAAAAATGCAACCCTTTATTTTTATAAATTTTATGCCATTTCTCAATGTAATCCCATTTGATAAAATTACCATCACCATCAACGAGCGATTTTTTGTCCCTTCAAGTATTACGTACAAGCTTCATCAAGTGGCATGGATCTAAAAATACAGCAATATTTAGATCAGTAATTGGATGCTTAAAATAGCTTTTGAAGTGATTACCGGTAGCATCAAGATTACACACAAGATTGTTTATCATGGCTAAATTGGATGCCGAACGGTAAAAAGTCAAAGAAGTCACTGTAACACCAATATCATGAGGTCTTGTAATGCATTATCGCACAAGACTTGCTCTCTCAATGCCACTTAATCTATAGATTTTTGGGAGCTTATGGGAATTTTTGAGAGCTTATGGGAATACGTAGGAGCTTATGGGAATAATAAGAGCTTATGGGAATATGTAAGTGCTTATGGGAATATGTCGGAGCTTATGGAAATATCTCGGAGCTCATGGGAATATTTAAGAGGTTATGGGAATATGTAGGAGATTATGGGAATATTTGGGAGCTCATAGGAATATTAGGAGCTTATGGGAATATGTAGGAGCTCATGGAAATATAAGGAGCTTTTGGGAATATGTAAGAGCTAATGGGAAACTTTGGGAGCTTATGGCAATATGCAGGAGCTTATGGGAAAATTAGGAGCTTAAGGGAATATGTGGGAGCTTATGGGAATATAAGGAGCTTATGGAAATATGTAGGAGCTTATGGGAATATGTGGGAGCTTATCGGAAAATGAAGGAGCTTATGTGAATATATAAGAGATTATGGGAATATGTAGGAGCGTATGGGAATATCTGGGAACTTATGGCAATATCTGGAAGCTTATGACATTAACTTGGTGCTTATGGGAATATGTAGACGCTTATGGGAAAATGTAGGAACTTATGGCACTATCTGGTAGCTTATGGGACTATATGCCAATTGATTCTACTCCTGTTAAGTATTTGGCGAATGGGACTATAGGCTTGTATTTATTTTCAACCACATAGGGTCAACATTTTACGCGTCAGTATATCTACTCCTATTTTTCAATATTGGAAACAGACTATAATCTTTGTTTCAATTTTCTGCTATACAATGATCAACTTCCATGCATAAGTAGATTCACGTCTATGTCAATTATCGAAAAAGAGAGAAAAGGAAAGAGAGAGAGAGAAAGAGAGAGAGAATGGGAATATATGGGAACTTATGGGAATTTCTGGGGGCTTATGTGAATATGTAGGAGCTTAAGAGAATATGTAGGAGCTTATGGGAATATTAGGAGCTTATGGGAGTATGTAGGAGCTTATGGGAATATGTAGGAGCTTATGGGAATATGTAGGAGCTTTAGGGAATATGTAGAAGCTTATGGGAATACCTGGGAGCTTATGGGAATATGAAAGAGCTTATGGGAATATGTAGGAGCTTATGGCAATATCTGGAAGCTTATGGCAATATCTGGGAGCTTATGGGAATATTTAAGAACTTATGGCACTATCTGGTAGCTACTGCAATATATGTCAGTTGATTCTGCTTCTGTGCTGTATTTGGCGAATGGGACTATAATCTTGTGTTTTTTTTCAACCACGTAGGTTCAAATTTTACGCATCAGTAAAGTCTATTTATATTTTTCAATATTTGAAACAGACTATAATCTTCGTTTTAATTTTCTGCTATACAATGATCATTTGCCATGCATAAGTAGATTCAAGTTTATGTCAATTATCGAAATAGAGAGATAAGGAAAAAGAGAGAGAGAGACAGAGTGAGAGAGAGAATGGAAATATATGGGAACTTATGGGAATATGTAGGAGCTGATGGGAATACGTAGGAGCTTATGGGAATATTAGGAGCTTATGGGAATATGTAGGAGCTTATGGGAGTATGTAGGAGCTTATGGGAATATAAGTATCTTATTGAATATGTAGGAGCTTCTGGGAATATCTGGGAGCTTATGGGAATATGAAGGAGCTTATGGGAATATGTAGGAATTTTTTTCCAAGTTTAGAAAACTGTATATTATTGATGAAGAATTTATATTACCAGTTGTGTGTGAGATAATACACACAGTTTTGCACAAATCACATTTAGATATCATAAAAAGAATTACACTGAGTAATAATATATGGCTCAGTCAGTTGAAAAATCTGTATGTCATTACTTAAAAACATCTGAATTTTCTATACAGCTTGAAGAGTTCACTTCAGAGGCGTAGCGAGGGGTGGGCAAGGAGGGCATCATGCATCATGCCCCGGTCGCTACTCGCAAAGGGAGCCAAACGGTATAGTTTACATATATTATAGGGTTTATGAATAGGGGTGGGGGCGCTTAAAAGGTATTTTGCCCCGGGCGCGAGTTAAGGTCGCTACGGCACTGGTTCACTTTACCAGGAACCGAACCTTTACTTTTTAGCTTATGTAAGATTTGTAAAGAAGAAAAAATTTGCTGAATGTTCGGTACAAAAGGTAAAACTTTATTTACTGAATTAAAAAGATTTTTCAAAGTAAAACTATACCCTTGACTAGTATCATTTCTGTTGTTTCTGATGGTGTTAGGAAGATACCGAGAATTTCTGGCATATTACAACAATCTGTCCCAATCGTATTTTCAGTGCATTGTGTCATTCATCGACATCATATGGTCGCAAAAAATCTTAGTAAACGTTTGCATAGATCACTAGATTAAGTCATTCAAGCATTTAATAAAATCAGAAGGAATGTCTTCAATGAGATATTTTCTCAACTTTGTTTGAAAAATGACGAAGGCGATAACCAATTACTACTTCACACAGACGTACGTTGGTTATATAAAGGTGCATGTTTAAATCAAATTTTATGCGCTATTTGATTCAGTGTTGATATTCCTGGAAAGCAAAGACAACGATTTGCAAAACAATTCAATTAATTAAAGAAAAAAAAATATCTTGTGCATTTTTGTAGCTTTTTCACTTGGGGGTCCGTGGGCAAGTTTTGATTATAAAAAGGGGTCCCTGGGTTAAAAAAGTTTGATGTGATCAGATCTGGGACCCCAGTACCCTACTCTAGCTCACAACGATGATGCTGATATTTAATTTATATTAGTACATGATGGTTAGTTCATCTACTTATTGTCCGCTCTTAATGTCAAAAAATTTAAGAAACCGTCTTGGCCCGCGGGTCCAGAAGTATTGCCAACCTAGGTACTGCTCGATTCTTTTTACCGTAGTAAAAATAATAATGGCGTCGTCTCGAGGAACGAACACTCCGCGATATTTTTAATCAGACCACGTTAACAGGTTTGCAAATATTTTTTTTTAGCATGAAACGTAAACAAGATCATGAACTTATTCACCTCATTTCTTTGACTTCGTCCCCCCTCCTCCCTTTCTCTCTCTCTCTCTCTCTCTCCACTTCCACCTACAAATCTAGTAGACACACCAAACTCTTCCCCTAAATACACCGACCAGCACATTGAGCTCACAGAGACAAATACTATTACACTTACAATTACACTTACACACAACACACACACACACACACACACACATCTAGCGCACACGGAAGTAACCCATCACCACCTTCTCAAAATACACGAGTTTATGGAGTTTATAAGTCAACATCACAAATTCAACCCATAGAAACAAATATTATACCCCCCTTCCCTCTCCCCCCTTCCACAACACACACACACACACACACACACACACAACACTACGTCAGACACAAACGGTCCATTCTTTTCGATACCAATGCCCACCCACCCCCCTCCACCTTTCTCTCTCTCCCCCCCCCCCCCCCCCCACGGCTCCTTCACCAACAAACCGTCTAGATCATTTACATTCAATTTTTACGGATTGCACTGCTGCTTGCTTAGCAATTGGTTTAAACGCGGAAGTAAGTGCACAGGCCACATGCTTTGGGCCCCCTCCACCCTAGTCATAATGAGCGGTGAAAAAAAAACTTCATTTGTTTATATAACTGGGGGGCCCTTCATTTCATAATCAATCGGGGCCCATCCAATCTTCATCCAATGATGGATAAACAGATCATAGAGAAGAGCGTGTATCTATCTAGCTTATTGCTTAATGTCGGTACTTTTTGTTATTCCCCGCAGCATAATAAATATATTTTTTAAAAAAAGTACGTTTCTATATGAGATACTTCGTTTTTTAACAGAATGGCCGTCTTATCCAAAGGTTGAGCGGGGGTAGGGGGGAGTACTAGAGGCACTTTGCAAGTGTTTTTTGTGTGGGGCTCAGAGTCAAATAGTTTTGTTACGCTACCGTGACACAAAAATCTCGTACTGCGGGGACCCCCCCCCCACCCCGAGTCACTTCTCTGAAAAGCTCACAGCTATTAATACTTAGAGAATTAAATCACAGACACACGATCGAGCTGTTAATACAGCAGAAGCTTTTTATAACTTTTTACCATGTAAATGTAACAAGGTGAAATTATAACAAACGGCTACACAGAGAATAAAGATGTATATACTTTATTTGACAAATGTCATCTCACTAAAGCCTATGCCAGGGGTCGGCAACCTTTTGAGACGGAAGAGCCAAAAGTTAAAATTTGCATTTTTCTCAAGTTTTTAAAGAGCCACTAAAATTGTTGTTCCAATATTATGGTATTTGATGATTAGGCCGCCGTTTGACATCGTAAGAGCCGCAACTTGATATCGAAAGAGCCGCATGCAGCTCGCGAGCCGCAGGTTGCCGACCCCTGGCCTATGCGAGTTGAAGAAGGAGAGGTGGGCAGGGGTTGGTACATTGCTACGGCACTATGATAATCAGTGCGGCTCCATAACCGACATGTTCCAAAGTTTATTAATTAATTATAATGTTGTTGTTAAAATGGGCTGGGAAGACTGTTATTTCAAAACACATAAGTATAAAAAAAATTTACTAGATAGACGACAGAAATAAAAAAAGATTTTATTATTTGAAGGACCCAAGCGCCCAAAGAATATAAATTACAAAGAATGCGTTAATATAAAATTGGTTTTCCCGAAAGCCGCCATATTTGTGTATTTTCTATTGTTTATCAATATTTACGCGCCTTTAAACCAATGTGACTCATATTCTGTGCATGCGCCTTCTTTGTGCAGGAGACCGATTTCTTTCATATGTGTGCGTGCAAAACTAGACGGAGCTAGCGCGCACACATTACAAATAAGCGCACGACTTAACGTTTTGTTTAGTAGGCTTATTTTATCGTTTTATCTGTGTACATGCAATAGGGCTGCCCTTTGAAAAACAAAGAAGTATTGGCGGTGTCAGCCATTTTCTAATGGCAATGGATAGGCTGCTTTTGACACTTGTCGGGGGGGGGGAGGGATAGTAGCCCTAAGTCAGAGAGGAGCCCAAGTCGCTTTTGAAATGTAACCCAATTAAAAAAAAGTGTAAAGGTAGTTGACTAAATATTCCACCACCTTCCCCCCTCCTTCCCTCCTCCCCCCCCCCTCATCCCAGCAGCCTTGAGTCCAGTGTCATATTTCTGTGTACTAACCTTGAACACAACGTCATACAGACACGTTTTTTTTTTATGTTCACTGATCAGTGTGGCCGACTTCTTTAAAAAAAAAAAGTAACTTAGTCTAGTGGTGGTCCCTTCCCCTTGTCTGGTGAAACTCCAACTAAACTTTCTTGCCCCCCCCCCCGCATACATCGCTTGCGCCTTGGGTCCCTATATGTGAGGGGCCCATATTTCCGACAGGGCCCCGCTACTCTTTAGCTTTTCACTTTGCCTTATACCATCTTTGATCTTAAATGCAGCTGATAAAGCTCGATACGTTTTGTTTAATAACTGCTGCCCTTGTCAGAGATGTCATAGCTAAATGTGGGCCATTGTCAGAGATATCATAGCTAAATGTGGGCCATTGTCAGAGATATCATAACTATATGTGGGCCCTTGTCAGAGATATCATAACTATATGTGGGCCATTGTCAGAGATATCATAACTATATGTGGGCCCTTGTCAGAGATATCATAACTATATGTGGGCCCTTGTCAGAGATATCATAACTAATTGTATGCCCTTGTCAGAGATATCATAACTATATGTGGGCCCTTGTCAGAGATATCATAACTATATGTGGGCCCTTGTCAGAGATATCATAACTAATTGTATGCCCTTGTCAGAGATATCATAACTATATGTGGGAATTAATCAGAGACAATAAAGATGTCAAGGTGGACCTATGCTTCAATCTTACGGTACATACTTGTAGTGAAAAGTTAGATATGACAATTTATAGATGGAAAGAAATAGAAGTATATTATATTAAAGTATATCTACTTCAATCTTTCGGGACGGTTGTGTATACTCAACGAGAAGATAAAATTATATTGTATACGAAGTCAGAGTTTATATTTTGATCTGATATTTATGCTTCATTCTTTTGAGACGGCTGAATACTTGATATATTATATATATATCCAAACATTTGTGAATACTGCTGTATGTGATTTTATTTCCCACATATTTTTATCGCATAATAAACGTCATTTTAATAGTAGAACTTTGCCTTATTCATGGTGTGTTATTTGTGAATGCAACTATATTGAACGCTACCTCAAGTGAACCAAAGAAAGAATATCAGCACTATACAAAACCATAACAGTTATAATAAAAATGTAACGTTACATTAAATATATATACGTATACAATTCTATAACAGCATAAAAACCAAAGATAGATATACTGGGGGGACTTACACCATGACCTAAACATACATTGATCCTTACGGTAGATCGAAAACCAGTGACCCTTGACAGTCGACCTCTTTTACCACACGACCATCCGTCCCCTCAACTGGTTAATTCATTCTATCATTTATATAAATTACTGTCTGGCTCCTGGGATGGCCTTTCATTATTAATTTCAAGAATTTGAAAAAAAAATCTTTGATTCGAATTTCCAAGAATTAATACAAACAAAGGTGAAGACGAAAATAATTTTTGTTTTTTTTTTTAAATAATGACACGGCGCGTTAGTGTTATCGCCATATGCGCGGGGTCTGTATCTGGAAGTGTGGATTTCATTACTTGTCTCTGTCACACATTGGGTGTGAGTAGACCGCCATATGCGAGGGGTCTGTATCTGGAAGTGTGGATTTCATTACTTGTCTCTGTCACACATTGGGTGTGAGTAGACCGCCATATGCGAGGGGTCTGTATCTGGAAGTGTGGATTTCATTACTTGTCTCTGTCACACATTGGGTGTGAGTAGACCGCCATATGCGAGGGGTCTGTATCTGGAAGTGTGGATTTCATTACTTGTCTCTGTCACACATTGGGTGTGAGTAGACCTCCAATTTTTAGTGTATGTCTCCCAATTGTGTGTCTGTGTGTGTCGGGGGGGAGGGGCAACAAGTCATACTTGGGTGAGAGAAAACGAGAAAAAGTGTGTGGACGAGATCGAGAACACGGGTCAGTTGAGTAGGAGGGAGTTAAGCCTAACGATTTAATACCTAATCCTTGACAGTCACAACATACCACATAAAAGGGCCATATCGTTAAGGCATTAGGACAAAGGATATTTGTTTTGGTATAGAGATTGCTATCAGTGCTGTACATCATGCATCTGTGTGTGTGTATAGAGATTGCTATTAGTGCTGTACAGCATCTATTTGTTGTCTATAGAGATTGCTATTAGTGATGTACAGCATCTCTTTGTTTGTCTATAGAGATTGCTATTAGTGCTGTACAGCATCTCTTTGTTTGTCTATAGAGATTGCTATTAGTGCTGTACAGCATGTATCTATGTGTGTATAGAGATTGCTATTAGTGCTGTACAGCACCTCTTTGTTTGTCTATAAAGTTTGCTATTAGTGCAGCATGTATCTGTGTGTGTATAGAGATTGATATCAGTGTAGTGTGCAGCATTTATCTGTGTGTGTATAGAGATTGATATCAGTGCTGTGTGCAGCATGTATCTGTACCTAGTATAGTAAACAAAGCTTTGTTCAGGTGCTGCAAAAAGGGGAAGTACCTAGTATAGTAAACAAACCTTAGTCCAGGTCTTTCATAAAAGGGGAAGTACCTAGTATAGTAAACAAAGCCAAGTCAAGCTGTTGCAAACAGTGAAAACCTAATGGACGAAAATCCGTTACCGAAAGGCAAGCAAAAAAAAAACAAAAACAAACAACACATTAAATTTCAAAGCCCCCCTCCTCACCCACGACACAAGTCGTTCTCCATCGTACACAATTAGTTCTCCATTGTACATAAGTAGTTCTCCATTGTGTACAAGTCGTTCTCCATTGTACACAAGTAGTTCTCTATTGTACACAAGTAGTTTTCCATTGTGCACAAGTCGTTCTCCATTGTGCACAAGTCGATCTCCATTGTACACAAGTAGTTCTCTGTTGTACACAAGTAGTTCTCCATTGTGCACAAGTCGTTCTCCATTGTACACAAATAGTTCTCCACTATACGCAATTAGTTCTCCATTGTACACAAGTAGTTCTCCACTATAAGCAAGTAGTTCTCCATTGTACACAAGTAGTTCTCCATTGTACACAAGTAGTTCTCCATTGTACACAAGTAGTTCTCCATTGTACACAAGTAGTTCTCCATTGTACACAAGTAGTTCTCCATTGTACGCAAGTAGTTCTCCATTGTACACAAGTAGTTCTCCATTGTACACAAGTAGTTATCCATTGTACACAAGTAGTTCTCCGTCCATATCAGAGACCAGTTGATCACATGGGTGTAAATTTTAGGTGAAACCCTTTTTGATGTCAGTGTTATTTTTTTTTTGGTTGAAAGACGGAGGGGGGGGGTCAATTATTTTTATGAGCTTGGGTTTCACCCTACCTTAGTCCGCCTCTGATCTCTAACTGAATGGTGTGTTTTATCAACGAGTGTTAGGGACTCACTGTGATATTTTCACTGTGACATGTTAGTCAATCGACGATTGAAGGATTTAGTTGTCTTGATCATTAAGGACATTATTAATTATTCATAATCTAATTGGCAAAAAAAATGAAGCAATGATTGGGCCGACTTCCTAGGGAGGTTCGTGTAACGCTCAGACGCACCTCATATGTGCAGTGGCGCCGAGAGCCAACACGGGCCCCAGAGCAGGACATCATTGCGGGCCCCTTAATAAACAATAAGTCGTGAAAAAATTGACATGGTCGGGGCGGCCGGGCATCCTTACAGATGCGGGCCACCTGGCAATGACCTCCCCCTGCCCCCCTCTCGACGTTCCTGCATATGTGAGTGACTTATGTCACTGGAGGGCGCATGTACTAAAGTCTGTGATTTTAAACACAATCAGTGGTTCTCGAGTTGGGACGATGGGGTGACAGGACGAAATAACTGAATATGTTTAGGAGAGCCCAGCAGGCACTTATTGTCCATCTTCGAACTGGGAATTGTCCTATAGATGAGTGCTTTGGGAAGTTGAGTCCTCACAGCGATTCCCCATGTCGCCGCTGCAGAGATATTGAGGAAACCTTGGAACATGTGCTACACGAGTGCCCCAGGCTAGCCGCCCAACGAAAAGACCAGCCGAGTAGCTTGCTTGCTAAATTCCTATATGTAGCAGTTTCAATATGCTGAGTAACACAGCCATTTTGATTTCACGGGGCTATAAGAAACTAAGCACCAGCCCGCAGATAAAATGAGAGAATTCAAGGGTGCGGGTAAACGTTTTGAGTCGCGAAGCACATAGGGCCCGTGGATTTGACAGATGTAGGGCCTAGGTAACTGTAAACGTTATAGTACAAAAAGGCTAGTGCTGTGCTACTATATGAGTGGCGGTCCGCGGGCTGGATAAAGCCGCCCTGCGGGCCGTAGTTTCCCCACGCCGCACCAATGAGTGAGATAAGAAAACAATGTCACCAGCTTGGAGGGGGGGGGGTCTAGAAAAAAAAAGCTCATTGCGGCCTTTGGAAGAAATCAAATTTTAAAAGAAATAAAGTTAATATTAATGAATAATCTATTCAGATCCATTCTGATGGATTGGCTGTTTAAGGGCAACCGGCCATGACACTAATGACAAGAGGGTCACAAACTTAGCCTCAACCTGGACTTTTTATTTTGCCCTAAGCCCAACTGGGCTATCGGGGAAGTGTAGAATTCATCTGTTTCTATAACCTCGGCATTATGAAGGGATTGTATGGTCAGCACAACGCCCAGCCGCCTATACTTCCCCAACATAAAATCAGGTACCATTTAAAGCTGGGTGGACCTGTGGGACAACTTTGAAACAAACAACACTTCGAAAAATCGCATGGTCCTCACCGAAGATCGAACCCTTGACTCTCAGTTCTACAGTCGAGTATCTACACCATTCGGCCATCTGTCCCACTTATTAGGGCCCTAGTCCCAAAAAGGGATTATTATTGAACTATCATAGCTTTTAATTGGTTGTTTTTTGAGCCATCATAGCTTTTAATGGGTTGTTTTTTGAACCATCATTGCTTTTAATGGGTTGTTATTGAACCATCATAGCTTTTAATGGGCTGTTATTGAACCATCATAGCTTTTAATGGGCTGTTATTGAACCATTATAGCTTTTAATGGGCTGTTATTGAACCATCGTAGTCTTTAATGGGCTGTTATTGAACCATCGTAGATTTTAATAGGTTTTTTACTTTTAAGCTTTGGTGAGAAACTCTATGCCCGAGGTTCACAAACTACATGCAATTGGTCTATACATCTAACAGCGCCAGTCCCACAACATTGAATGGGAATACTGACACATTCCAGGGCCTCCCCCCCCCCATAGCAAAAATTGACTCATCAGTGGGAGTACGAAGCGTTCAATATTGACAGGGGTTAAAGATTTTCTGGGACAATTTTTAATATTCAAGTAAAGTGAGGAAAACTTAATAATTGCCAACTCTGGTATCAACTCTTTTTATATGCGTTTTAATTGTAACTTATTTCTATGCCCAAAAAAAAAATTATACAAAAAATAAAATAAAAAAGCAAAACTGTAAAACTTAAATCAATTTAAATCAACCCTAATTATTCCAAATACTATAATTTAAAGATATTTTTTTTCAAATTATAAAACATGCATTGAATAGTTATTCATTATAAAAAAAAAATCTATTCAGGGAAATAACTCATCAGTGTTGCCATGCTGGAAATAAAATTTAACTGACCTATTTAATTTTTTGTCAAAAATAAAAAATAAAAATTATATTCATAAAGTAAAACATTACAAAAAATGAATAAGACATCAAAAATAATGAAACATGTTTCAATTAATATTCATTTGAGTTTGTAAACAGCACTAGTACATTCAAGTTCAGTGCAAACAATTAAAGAATATTTTTTTTATATAAAACACATTTTCAGTAATAAAGGAAATACTTGCTAACATTTTAAAATATTAACATAAGACCTTCTAAGGACTACGTCCAGTAACTAAACTTGTGCACCGTTTTTGTGAAACGATCACACGCACTTTATTAAACAGTTCTGGAAATGTGATTACATTATTATACAACTCCCTGAAGGGAAGCCATTCGTACTCGCCGTACACAAATAAAAATAGATCTTCACAGTACACTAGTGCACCAATCAGCGGCTTGCCGATGTTTGAAAATGTAGTCACGTGATTTAAAGTGACTCCACCCTCAACTGTTCCCACGGCGTAAAGTTTGTAATCTTTTGTAATGAAGTAGAGATTGTCTTCCTTCTGGAATGATACAATTTCTAAGGCGCGTACCCCTTCCAGGGTAACTGGTGCCGCCCATTCTTGCTTGACTGTGTCATACGCATTTAACGTGGCAGGGCCGTTCTGGGTCCCACATATGACAAGGATTAAAGACTCGTGGGTCGTGGCATAAGCAATAGGGGTTTCTGTCGGCACAGACGTCAGTGGCGTCAGATCAATGCGCTTTACAGGGTCACAATTGAAAATGATTCTTCTCTTGGCGTGAACAACAAAGACATACTCTCCTATGGAATAAGCCCATAATGTGTTATGTCCGGCGTGGAATTCATGTGGAGGCAGGTTGTCGTAGAATCGAAGATACGTTACGTACTGCCAAGTGCAGTCTACTTTTGTGAACAGCGACAGCGAGTCTTCGCTCATGTCCATGTAGCAACAGGCGTACAACTCTCGTTTGTGTACGGTCAAGACAGGGCCAACTGGCAACCCGGATGAGTTCAGATTACCGAGCTTGTTTATCTTGGTCAAGTTGAACAACACGATTGGTGTCGACGGGGCTGGCATCAAAATCACGTCATTCCTCGGGCCACCTGTTCTAAGACAGGCACAAGTTGGCCTGTAACTGTGTCTGTAATCGGAATGGTACTTCATCGCCTTGTTAATGAGGTCACGTGCGCTGGCATTGTCTACTATATGCTGATGAAGCAATAATTTTTTCAGAAAATCTTCGCTGAGTGTGGTTAATCTTGATACTGACAGCAAGCGTTCCAAATAGTCCGTTCTTAAGCTGTCATCGCCACACGGCATAGTCATAGATTCCAAGCTGTTTGGTCCCGATTCGACAGCTTGGTTTACTTTTCCTGAAATCGCGGCTTTATGTAAATACTTTTCACCTGTAGAGTGACTGACCCACTTTAATATTGTATCCACAACGTATTCCTCTCTGATTGTGTTCAGATTAGTATCTCGTACAATCTTCAGCAAATCTTCACCTTCAAGTTCCATAACGCACTGGCTGTCTTTGAACTGATCAAAGTTACAAGTGATGAGCTTCAGTATTTTAGCCGTTAAGTTTTGATCCAGAAGCTTTCCATGCCAATAGTACTTATGACAATTTCCCTCATTTATGTTGTCCAACGCAATCTGTTGACAGGCTGTAACTATGAAATCAATCTGTAAAAAATCAGCTGCCTTCCAAACGTCCAAAATGTTGTCCGCTGTCAGTCCGTTGTCATGGTGATAGAGAAATCCATAAATCACTTTGAAAGTCTGACTGGACATGTTTGAAAGAAGAACGCCATCTCGCTCTTTCTCCCTCATGTCTGATCGCAGAAGCCCAAGGAAAAATGGAGAACAAGCGCTTAGAACAAATCGATGGCAAGGGAAGATCTTGTCCTCCACCTCCACGGTGTAGTCACTGTAGATTTCATCTCCTGAAGTGATGAGATTCTTGAAGCGCCTCAGAAGTTCTTTTCTAAACTCCATTGCAGCCCGAGTGATCTGGATGAACCAAAAAATTAAAACATGTTTAGTATGAAAAAAATGGTTTACTTTTATAGGTTACGATCTTCTCATTCACATTTGAGCGCCATTAATAGCTAAAGATATTTGGACTTATTTAGCAGTGCCTGTTCTACACCCTCACTGAGGCCATAAAACTTCATATTGCAAACAAAATATGGCTGAACATATCACGAATGTAAGATAAACTAATGATCGAGGACTGAAAAGGGCCAAAAAATGATTTGAAAATCTATCCCTGCTTGCCATAGTCTGCATTGGTAAAGGGAGACCCCATGTCGGACACGGGTCAAGAGGGTCGGTTTGGGTTCAAACCTTTGTAGTACGTCAGTCTGTCAAACTAGCCCATCACAGAAATATGTATTCTAAATATCTTTACAAAGTATTCAATGCTCTCGTTCTCAGTTTCTCTCTCTCTCTCTCTCTCTCTCTCTCACCATTTCTGTCTCTATTCTTTGTATGCTGGTCTGTTGGCTGTCTAGCATTACCAGCCAATATATGCGTTACATAATTCATAAAACATTTACATTAAAAGCATTCATCTTAATTTCTTCACATGACCATTATTTAAAGACAATTCTTGAATTGGTGTTTATATATATATATATATTTCTCTCTCTCTTTCTCTCTCTGATAACTGCGAGCTGAGACTTAGTCTCCGAGTGCCCGTGAAATCAAACTTGCGGTGTGCCTCAACACCTGGGAGCCGCCATACGTGCCAATAGCAATCAAGCTACCCGTCTGATCCACCCAATCAGCCGCCATACGTGCCAATAGCAATCAAGCTACCCGTCTGATCCACCCAATGAGCCGTCATACGTGCCAATAGCAATCAAGCTACCCGTCTGATCCACCCAATGATCCGCAAGTGTAAGCGGTGCAATTTAAAAAAAAAAAATAACGTCGTGTCATAAAGAATAAAACTATAAACAAAAGTCTACGGAGAGAGGTTTGAATCGACACTGGGCCTCAACCTCCAAAAGTACTGACCAATAGGACAATGCCCAGTAGGAAGCTTTGCAACTAGTGCCTGCTCGATCCTACTGAGCCCCCACCAGGGAGACACACGGGTTAGACGATTATGTATATAGAAGATTACAAATGATAAATGAAGCAATGAATGTTTGAATGCATTTAAAGGACTGCTAAAAAGCAGATTAACGTCTTGTACTGCCGTATCATGTAAATAAGTTTGCTGGTTTTCACTTTCATTTTATTTCCAGCTAAATCAATTTTATGAATCCATTATTTATTAGATAATCAAAGATGGAGAACAATTAAGGTTCCCTTAAATCTCTTGGGGCAGATGAAATTTAGAATTCATCTGTTTCAGTAACCTCGTCATATAAAGGGATTGTGTTGTTAGCACAACGCCTATCCACCATTTCTCTAACTTCAAGTCGGGTACTCATTTGAAGCTGGGTGCATTTTAGAGACTTACACCAGGACCTGAAAAAATCCAAAGGTTCTCACTAATGTTCGAGCCCATAACCCTCCGGTCAACAGTTGAGGGCTCTAAGCCCCACGACCACTCGTCCACTAAAGTTGGATAAACCAAAGTAAAAAACGGACATAAAATAAAGAAATTGAAATAATAAGAAACAATTCAACGTCAAAAAAACTAACAATCCGATATATCACCAGTAAGGGGAACACTTGTCCAATTGATATTAAATACACTTGACGTAAGGTGAAGGATTAGAATCCATTTCTTAGAATAAAAAAAAAAAACTTAATTGAGTTCTGGTGGTCAGTTTAGTTTATATACCCAATACCCCCCACCAACGAGTGGGTCATAGACCTAAAATGGCGCAAAATGCCTAAAAGTTTCTTGTCTATCACCTGGGATAACAATTGGTCGTAAGTAGCGTATAAGAGACGAAACATTATCAAATTTGATAAACAAAGAAGGAAAAAAAAGCAGAAAATTTACCTCCCCCCTCCACCCATCCCTCATGACCTCCTTCACTCATAAGCTGACACTTAACAAATTTAGACAGCACATTGGAAACCTCTCTACTTGGATTATTTACTTTTATTTTAAGATACAACTATGCCTCATAAGATACTCGACAGCGCAGCAAGTCAAAGATAGTCATATGGTCAATAAATAGTAAAGCAAATGAATCATGGTTAGCCACCACCTGTGTTGTTGTTCTTAAGGGTCACCGTGTTTTGGGTTGAGGCCACCTGGGCCATAGAGGCTCGTACCGACTGGACACAATGAGACATTGAGTGATCTAAAGATATTATTGACTGTGGACTGATGCCGCCCTCTCCCTTACCAATCTCTCCCCACACCAGCCCCGTAGCGTGAAAATTTTACAGCAGGGGCCAGACATTCTACAGCAGGGGCCAGTCAATAGCGGGGGGGGGCAGGTTATACATTTTTACTAAGTAGAGAAAATAAGCAGAGGCGGCAGACTCTACGGGCCTGCCCCACACTCTTTTTATTTAAAAAAAATAATTGGAGATGTCAGTTTAAACACTCGCATGAGCTAGCAAGCAGGTCACATGTCACATATGTATTTACATTTGTTTTGTTTTTTTATGTCTCAAATAGTTTGACCAGAGCCGCCTGACCCAAGTGGACTAACAAATGTACTGTGAAATTATTTGCATTGAAAGTTGCAATGATTTGCGAAACAAAGATTTTCGACTATACTTGGCTTTATATGGGGGGGGGGGGGGGTAAAATTCCTCTATTATTCATTTAACTCTGATCAAAAAACAAAACACTATGGTAAGCAGAGCAAGTAATGGGTCACTGAGCTTGACCCATGACCCATTTACCCATTGCTTGCTCTGATGGTAACAGAGCAGTTTGTGTGCATCCCCCTTACTCAACCCCCATCAATAACGAAGGGGTTCATTGCAAACATAATTCTCTGTGACTATACAATATTATCATAGTTACACATGTTCAAACTATAAACAAGAAAAAAGAATTTCTCCTTTGCCAACAATAATTTATTTGTATGATGACAATGGGGCTCGGACCCTCCGCCCCCCCCCCCACCCACCTCATTCGCGTGGGTCATAAACCTAGAATAGCGTAAATGCCTCAAGAGTTTTTGTCTGCCACCTGGGATAGCAATTGGTCGATTCAACTTATAGTAGACAAACTATACACAAGTGGAGATAAAAACAGTGTAAGTTTGACCCAATTCTCTCCTTCCCACACCCCCGCCTTTCAAACGTCCAATATATATATATATATACACTCATACCTCGCTATACGGCCGCTCGTCATACGGCATTTCGCTATAACGGCCTTCATCATTTATGGCACGGTTTCGATATACGGCCTAAAATGTTTCGCTATAACGGCCAAAAAAAAAACACTTTTGTACAGAAGTGAAAAAATGTTGATTATTTTGTATAATGCACCAGGGCATCCTACCTAATTTATCCGAACTATCTGAAGATGTCCGAAAAAAACAACACTGATCCAACCAATGGAAAAGGGCGCAATAGTCACTTTTAAGGCACATTACCTACACCGAACTTTCCGTAAACTCAGCATAAGGGAAACCGATGGTGAATCTTCAATTTTGGCAAAACTATAACATCAAGGAAACTGTTGACAGCATCAGTGAATGATGGGAGGAATTAAAATTGACAACAATGAACCATGGATGGAAAAAAATATGGCCAGAATGTGTAAAAAGTTCTGTTGCAGACAGAAGCGTACCTAGGGTGGGGGGAGGGGGTCCAAATTCAAAAGCCCTCCCCGGCCTTAGCCTGAGGCCCCCCCAAATTTTTTTACATTAAATATAAAGTACATTATCTTATGTCATGTTGTCGAATGTCAAAAAGCAGGGGCCTCCAAAGAGGGGCCCTAAAACCCCTAAGCAGAGGCGTACCTGGGGTTTGGGGGCCCGGGGGGCTTGGCCTTTTTTGGGGGCCCCTGCAAATTTGACATACGATATCATGACATGAGATAACAGCTAGTATTTGATATTAGTTAGTGTTAAAATAAAAAAAAATTGGAAACTCATTTGGGGGCCCCCCTCAAGCGGGGGCCCGGGGGGACGTTCAAATTTGGACCCCCCCTCCCCCACCCTAGCTACGCCACTGCCCCTAAGTTCGGCACTGAATACAGAAGTTAATTTTATTCCTGAAATTAGGCAAAATATTTTGGAAGGTTTAAACGAACGTGATGTGCTTGTTCTACTTGAAGCTGATAGGGAACCTCCTCCTTGAAAACGATCCTGAAGTCAGACGTAGAGCACAATTTCTCGAGGAATTAACTCGACCATTAGCTGTTATAACTCATTGAAGAACGAAATAAACAAGAAGGCAAAATAAACAACGTTGGACAATTTTTGCAAGCCACGCCCATCCTTACCAGCGGAAAATGATGACGTCATTGATCTGCAGGTTTCCAATTCGTAATTTTTCTTCGTTTAAAAAAAAATAAACAGATTCATATTTTATGTAACATGACATG
Organism: Bulinus truncatus; assembly: GCA_021962125.1. Classification (NCBI taxonomy): domain Eukaryota; kingdom Metazoa; phylum Mollusca; class Gastropoda; family Planorbidae; genus Bulinus; species Bulinus truncatus. The sequence goes on along the minus strand of JAGDYQ010000023.1, from coordinate 192,836 downwards.
GTTTTTAGAGCATTTTCTAAAAAAAAAATGCTCTATTGTCCCCGTTTTGTCTGTCCGTCCGTCTGTCATCACCCTAGATCTCAACAACCATAAGTCCTAGACCCATGGTGTATATATCATTTTGTAGGTCTTGGCCTGCCAAGAAATGACTTTTTTTCATTTCGCGATCTGACCTCTCAGGGCCGTAAAAGGGGCCTTAGTACCGTTTTTTACTATATAAGCTATATTAATAATGGAGCGCTATATCTCAGCAACTATAAGTCCTAGACCCATGATGTATATATCATTTTGTAGGTCTTGGCCTGCCATGTGTACATCAAAAGCTCATTTCTCGATAGGACTCCTGAGGGCCGGGCTTCAGGGCTCCTAATGGGCTTATATATTATATATACACCTTATACGTTCAATAACCCGTTCATTTGGTGCGAAATACTGCAGCACGTAGTTTCACCAAGATTTATTAAGAAACTCATCAAATGAAATAGTAAGCTTGTGTTCTGAGTTTAATTGAAAGTATCAGAGCCATGCAACAAATGACGGAGTTTTCGGACGATTAAATGACTATAAATTCGAATGTTTTCAATTATGAGTCCTATTTCAGTAACCACAAACCACTTGTAGTTAGATTTAAGAGAAAATAATTTTTTTTCAAATATAAAGAAACGTCAGTATAATTATTTTTTTTCAGATATATGCATTACACAATTGAATTTATAAACATTTCCAAAATTTACAAATATTTACTGAAAGATAGCATACGTACTGATACATAACATGAAAATGCGCTAACACGTCCTGTGTCCAGAATGGAACAGGCTTAATTGCTTGTTTTTGTTTATAGACTATTGTTGATTGTTGGAGTTGTTATTATTTTATGTACAAATGTATGCAGCTTTAATTTAAATGAAATAAAAAGAGAAAATACATTTTGAATCATAAACCATGTTAGATATTTGAACAACTTGGAACCGATCTCGTTGAATTTGTATGGATTTGTACTAGAATAATTGATTTATTATACGGCTTTTTGCTTAGCGGCCAAATTTCGTGGAACGTATCTAGGCCGTAAAGCGAGGTATGGGTATATATATATATATATATATATATATATATATATATAGATAGATAGACAGAGAGACAATGTGTGAGAGAGAGAAAGAGAGAGAGAGAGAGAGAGAGAGAGAGAGAGAGAGGGACAAACAGATAGATAATTGTCTCAATGTATTAAATTCTAAATCACTACAATGGGTTTCTTTCAATGTGTGATTAACACAAGACCACACTGTTCAATGTAGTACTCAACACAAGACCACACTGTTCAATGTAGTTTTCAACACAATACCACGCTGTTCAATGTAGTACTCAGCACAAGACCACAATGTTCAACGTAGTACTCAATACAAGACCACACTGTTCAATGTATTACTCAACACAAGACCACAATGTTCAATGTAGTACTCAATACAAGACCACACTGTTCAATGTAGTACTCAACACATGACCACAATGTTCAATGTAGTTCGCAACACATGACCACAATGTTCAATAGTAGTACTCAACACAAGACCACAATGTTCAATGTAGTACTCAACACAAGACCACGCGGTTTAATGTAGTACTCAACACAAGACCACAATGTTCAATGTAGTACTCAATACAAGACCACAATGTTCAATGTAGTACTCAACACAAGACCACAATGTTCAATGTAGTACTCAACACAAGACCACAATGCTCAATATAATACTCAACACAAGACCTCACTGTTCAATGTAGTACTCAACACAAGACCACAATGTTAAATGTAGAACTCAACAATGCTATCAATGAAAAACAACAACATTACAATAAACAATATATAAAGACGTGTAATAAAAAAAAGTCCAATCCAGGTTTTTTACAGTGCAGTTAACATATCTTTTCCAGGTCTTTCATAATAGGGGAAGTACCTAGTATAGTAAACAGAGCCAAGTCCAGGTATTGCAAATAGGGGAAGTACCTAGTATAGTAAACAGAGCCAAGTCCAGGTATTGCAAATAGGGGAAGTACCTAGTATAGTAAACAAACCTTAGTCCAGGTCTTTCATAAAAGGGGAAGTACCTAGTATAGTAAACAAACCTTAGTCCAGGTCTTTCATAAAAGGGGAAGTACCTAGTATAGTAAACAAAGCTTAGTGCAGGTGTACCAAGTAGTGACTACACCAAGTAGTGACTACACCAAGTAGTGACTACCCCAAGTAGTGACTACCCCAAGTATTGACTACACCAAGTATTGTCTACACCAATTAGTGACTGTAATAAGGAACTGTACCGAAAGGCTATTTGTTAAAGCATGTGAACAAGACAATATACGTTACATTGTCTTGTCAATCAGGGGCAGTAACCTAGATCAATACACTTGGTTTTGTTGTTTTCACTGAGTTATGCCTCGCCTTGATATATTCTGGTCCAACTGGAAAGTCACTTGCGGATTCTGAGGAGCATTCAGTCGTTGATCATATACCAATAAAATGTATTCTACCGTCGAGTTTAATTTACGACAACTTTAGTACTGATCAGAAATACCTGTTCGACTTGTATACTGATGTAAGTGTTGGCGTTTGTCCTGTCGACCATTTACTTCGCAATCCTGGTTTTATCAACCTTTCAACCGTCTATATGTTGCCACAAGAAGCCCGTCGGATGAAGTGAAGAAGGTTATTACCTTTATCGTAACAGTTTATGCACCAGTATGGTTTGAAATAACTAATACTCCTTCATGTAAAGACGGCGCTTGATATGTCCACGATACGATACTGAAATCACGCTACCTCGCAGACGAGCTGAAGAAAGTTGTAGACCAGGTAATTCAACGCAATGCATTCTTCAGTCATACAGAAAACATGTTGCTTGCGATGTTTACCGACGAAAGATCAGATATACTCGAGTTAGCTCTGCGACACATAATGATATCCAGAAAGCAGAAACGCACGAGTTCACTTAGATCTGTGTGCTAGTAATCAAATTTGAGGCTACTAGCATCGATTTTTGCTAGTTTAAATTTGTCTAGTCATGCGATTTCATACAGAAATGCTTTTAACAATGATATTGGTATACAACAGGTAGGTGAGTGTAAAGGTGTAACTAAAACAATCTATTAGAATCACACAGTACAGTTTCCGTATTTTATTTTTACTACATTTTCACAATAATGGGAATATTAATAGAAGATGTTGATTTTTTTTCTATCCGTGTGTGAATATAAATTGCTATCAGTGCTGTACAGCATCTATCTGTGTGTGTATAGAGATTGCTATCAGTGCTGTACAGCATCTATCTGTGTGTATAGAGATTGCTATCAGTACAGTGCAGCATCTATCCGTGTGTGTATAGAGATTGCTATCAGTGCTGTGTGCAGCGTCTATCTGTGTGTTCATAGAGATTGCTATTAGTGCTGTGTGTAGCATCTATCTATGTGTATAGAGATTGCTATTAGTGCTATGTGCAGCATTTATCTGTGTGTATAGAGATTGCTATCAGTGCTGTGTGCAGCATCTATGCTATGTGCAGCATTTATCTGTGTGTATAGAGATTGCTATCAGTGCTGTATTCAGCATCTATCTGTGTGTATAGAGATTGCTATCAGTGCAGTGCAGCATCTATCTGTGTATATAGAGTTTGCAATCAGTGCTGTGCAGGATCTATATGTGTGTATAGAGATTGCTATCAGTGCTGTGTAGCATCTATCCGTGTGTGTATTGAGATTGCTATCAGTGCTGTGTAGTATCTATCTATGTGTGTATAGAGATTGCTATCTGTGTTGTGTGTAGCATCTATCTGTGTGTATTGAGATTGCTATCAGTGCTATGTGCAGCATCTATCTGTGTGTATAGAGATTGCTATCAGTGCTGTGTGCAGTATCTATCTGTGTGTATAGAGATTGCTATCAGTGCTGTGTGCAGCATCTATCTGTGTGTGTATTGAGATTGCTATCAGTGCTGTGCTGCATGTATCTGTGTGTGTATAGAGATTACTATCAGTGTTGTGTGCAGTATCTATCTTTGTGTGTATAGAGATTGCTATCAGTGCTGTGTAGCATCTATCTGTGTGTATAGAGATTGCTTTCAGTGTTGTGTAGCATCTATCTGTGTGTATAGAGATTGCTATCAGTGCTGTGTAGCATCTATCTGTGTGTATAGAGATTGCTATCAGTGCTGTGTGCAGAATATTTCTGTGTGTGTATAGAGATTACTATTAGTGCTGTGCGCAGCATCTATCTGTGTGTGTATAAAGATTGATATCAGTGCTGTGTAGCATCTATCTGTGTGTGTATAGAGATTGCTATTAGTGCTGTGTGTAGCATCTATCTATGTGTATAGAGATTGCTATTAGTGCTATGTGCAGCATTTATCTGTGTGTATAGAGATTGCTATTATTGCTATGTGTAGCATCTATCTGTGTGTGTATTGAGATTGCTATCAGTGATGTGTGTAGCATCTGTCTGTGTGTATAGAGATTGCTTTCAGTGCAGTGCAGCATCTATCTGTATGTATAGAGATTGCAATCAGTGCTGTACAGCATCTATCTGTGTGTGTATAGAGATTGCTATTAGTGCTGTGTGTAGCATCTATCTATGTGTATAGAGATTGCTATTAGTGCTATGTGCATTATTTATCTGTGTGTATAGAGACTGATATCAGTGCTGTGTGCAGCATCTATGCTATGTGCAGCATTTATCTATGTGTATAGAGATTGCTATCAGTGATGTGTGTAGCATCTGTCTGTGTGTATAGAGATTTCTATCAGTGCAGTGCAGCATCTATCTGTGTGTATAGAGATTGCTATCAGTGCTGTGTAGCATATATGTTTGTGTGTATAGAGATTGCTATCAGTGCTGTGTAGTATCTATCTATGTGTGTATAGAGATTGCTATCAGTGCAGTGCAGCATCTATCTGTGTGTATAGAGATTGCGTTCAGTGCTGTACAGCATCTATCTGAGTGTGTATAGAGATTGCTATCAGTGCTGTGTAGCATATATGTTTGTGTGTATAGAGATTGCTCTCAGTGCTGTGTAGTATCTATCTATGTGTGTATAGAGATTGCTATCTGTGTTGTGTGTAGCATCTATCTGTGTGTTTTGAGATTGCTATCAGTGCTATGTGCAGCATCTATCTGTGTGTATAGAGATTGCTATCAGTGCTGTGTAGCATCTATCTGTGTGTATAGAGATTACTATTAGTGCTGTGCGCAGCATCTATCTGTGTGTGTATAAAGATTGATATCAGTGCTGTGTAGCATCTATCTGTGTGTGCATAGAGATTGCTATTAGTGCTGTGTGTAGCATCTATCTATGTGTATAGAGATTGCTATTAGTGCTATGTGCAGCATTTATCTGTGTGTATAGAGATTGCTATTAGTGCTATGTGTAGCATCTATCTGTGTGTGTATTGAGATTGCTATCAGTGCTGTACAGCATCTATCTGAGTGTGTATAGAGATTGCTATCAGTGCTGTGTAGCATATATGTTTGTGTGTATAGAGATTGCTATCAGTGCTGTGTAGCATCTATCTATGTGTGTATAGAGATTGCTATCTGTGCTGTGTGCAGCATCTGTCTGTGTGTGTATTGAGATTGCTATCAGTGCTGTGCTGCATGTATCTGTGTTTGTATAGAGATTGCTATCAGTGCTGTGTGCAGCATCTATCCTTGTGTGTATAGCCCCTGAACACTAGCACTGCCACACGAATGTTGATACCCCAATGATAAACAGTCTTTTACATTTCATTATCTGTCCGGGGGTGGGGGTTGTCCCACGATGCTTTTAACATTAAGACAGCTCTCAAAAAGACTATTTTACAACAATCGCCTGTGGATACTCCGTTATTCTATTATCTCGCACCTGATTGGCGTTAAATACGTGTTAAACATTAATAACTTGTGGAGCCTATTCATCAACAAGCGATAGTTGGCCTATGCGTTGTTAATTTTTAGACGAGAATAAGCGTTAATTAAATCCACGACCAAAATACTTTATTGTACGTCTCGATGCCCTTATTCCTATTACACCGTTTGGCAGAAGTAAACTTTAACAGGACTACTCTTAGTGCAACGTCCTGTGGCTAAATCATTTTATTTTATGTGTATCGCCTTTACCTTTATTTCAGTTTATGATGTACGATTTTTTATTTCAAATATTGAAATGTAAACGTTAGGGAAATATAACTTAGCACCGCTTTTATTTTTTTTCAGTTGTGATGATAGCATTTTCATACAGGACTAATATGATGTAACGTCTGTAATAAAAGTGCCTGTTGAAATGAATAGGCCTACAGTGCTTTGTTCAAAAGATCAGTTCTTAAAGGAAATTGAGAATTTTCTTGAGCTGGAAGAACATTGGACTGGAACTGTCCAGCGACATTGCCTGGAGGAAAATAGCTGACCACTACGATGGACCGTCCGCTCTTGGCCTGAGACCTTCCCACACCAATCTCTGTGGAATTACGCCATACCATCTGTGTGAAGTGACCTGAACAGATTGAGAAGAGGCTTGAGAAAATGTATTTAGACAATACTGACAGTAATAAAGTCCATATCATTGACACGGAGAAAAAAATAGAAAACTTAAAAAAAATCGAGACAGGTTGAACTTCAGTAAGAGGACATACGTCATACAGGGCAGTTAATCAGACACTCAAATAGACAGTTTATCAGACATTCACTGCCATTTTAATCCATCGGAGCATTTTAAACAAAGGTTGGCCAATATATGCTATAGGATGGGGGGGGGGGGGGGGAGGGGTCTGTATGGCTTGCATATTGTGCTGCTTGGTTGACACATGGGGATAACTGAACAGAGAAATCAACATATGCGCCTAAAAAGGAAAACTCAATCAACTGCAAATCTCATGTAAGATTAACTTCTAAATGTCAATGGAATGTTTATATAGTATACTTTTAATAAACAAAACAATGAAAATAAAAGCATGCCATATCAATGTTAAAATCGCTGAATCGATGACATGGCATTGATTGATTCTAATAAAGATGTCATTAAGCATGACACTCTAATAACCTCAACCACGCGGGATGGGGGGTAAGCGCTCGACTGTCGACATTAAAGGCCTCAATCTCGCTGAGAGGTCAGGATTTCAGGTTTATGTGAAAGTTTCCAAGTCCACCCATGGGTGCCTGACAATAGTTTGTGGGAGGCGGTGGTCTTTCTCCCTCCATGCTTATCTCCCGTGGAAGCTTGCACTTTCTATTAGTGGCTTCTAGGATCTGAGAGGTAAACATGCCAGATCAAACCATACGCCCAATTATCGCCTTATGGAGGTAAGCACATTTCATTTTGAAAATAAGTACTTTCTATTCGCGAACTTATTCGCGTACAAACGTTCCCATCCTTTATAGGTACAGTCGCGAAAAGGCTGAGAGCCGTTGATCAAGAGCCCGAGACTTCAGTGATCTTGGGGTTATCGTTGCGGAAATGGAGAACAGAATCAGTGACGCAGAAAGGTCGCGGAATGCACATTGCGCTAATTATGAGGGTGTTTTCAGTACTTGCGCAGTCATTTTTTTTCTGCACCTTCAGACCAGATAAGTGCGCAAGTCATTTTTTCTTTACCTCACAGCAGGGCTACCACAACATAACATGAAGTAATAATGAACTATATCTATGTGATCGCTCTATCGCTCACCAGCGGTAACGATGGGTCCCGCTGGTCTAGCAGTTATAGTTCCTAGCCTCGCTGTACCACTGGTCACAGACCTCTTGAGCTGAAGATAGCGTAGAAGAGAAAGTACGTATTGTCGACATGTTCATTCCACACTTTTACTACAATGGACAGCATAATTGTTCAATGTGTAGATATACACACCATTCAGACCACACCTGCAACCAGCAGGATTTATTACTGCACTCACTTTTACATTGTTGGATTTATTACTGCACCTTATAGGTGGCGTTGTTCGAAGTCCACTTCATGGCAATATTCTCCCCTACCCTAGTCCTTTGTACCTGTTGCCACTGTGCGCCAGGTCCTGGCTGCTGGCCAGTTTGTCTGTCCACTGCTGGGTCATCGTGCACAGGTCATCATTTAGTCTATCAAAACGTTTAGCATAACTTATAACGAAACCATGTTACATTTGCGCATGATTTAGTTGTACACTAGAAAGCACCAAGTGAGCACCAAAGTCATTGCTCATGTCTTGGTGTAGTCTCCATCCACAGCTCCCATTGTTCCTCCATCGGTGGAGCTGTAAGAAAGACACTACAATAAATACTGTCACACAGTGGTTTATAGAATCTAAGAGATGAACATCTTGTCCTTCACATATTAGAGACGCATGCGGATCTTTATTAGGTCACATATTGTATTTATAGAGTAGGTCACATAATGTAGTTATAGAGTTAATAAGTATTGCATTTATAGAGTAGGTCACATATAGTATTTATAGGAGTAGGTCACATATTGTATTAATAGAGTAGGTCACATATTGTATTTATAGAGTAGGTCATTATTGTATTTATATAGTAGGTCACATATTGTATTTATAGAGTAGGTCACATATAGTATTTATAGAGTAGGTCATACAAGTAGCATTTATAGAGTAGGCATATTGTATTCATAAAGTAGGTCACATATTGTATTTAGAGTTATGACTTCAGAATTCCCCCCGGGCCCTCGCTTGAATCTTGTTAAATTGTTTAAGTTTACAAAACCTAATATAAATATTGATTCTTAACTTATTTTTAACGGATTATACAGTTTAGGGGGGGTATTACTACGATGAAATAAAAATCGTCTTATAATGGATCCAAATTGTTTGTTGAAAATCGCTGTTTGTAACAAGTTAGCGATAGATAGCGGCGGTTAGGTAAAGACGCAATTTAGTTTAAAAGTATGATGTGGCTTTTGATGATATTTTTGATGATGTGGCTTTTGATGATGCGGCTTTTGATGATGCGGCTTTGATGATGCGGCTTTTGATGATGTGGCTTTTGATAATGTGGCCTTTGATGATGCGGCTTTTTGATGATGTGGCTTTTGATGATGCGGCTTTTTGATGATGTGGCTTTTGATAATGTGGCCTTTGATGATGCGGCTTTTTGATGATGTGGCTTTTGGATGATGTGGCTTTTGATGATGCGGCTCTATGTTAAATTAAAAAAATTAATGTACTCTCAATGAGCTGATGTATAGCCTACCGTGTACTAAATTACTATGCTTTTCCACAAATAATATTTATAAAAATCCTCTTTAACAGAATGTGTTGTTTTATCGATTATGGTCAGCGTCATCGCCCAGTGGGGCAGTACGAACGTCACAATATCGGCCTCAAATTTTGCTGGTATTGTTTTCTCATTAAAAGCGAAAAAAATTCCTAAGCGCCTGAATAAAAATGATAGATTAGCAATCTTTAAGTGGTGGCCCTATGCGAAGGTCATTTTCAGCTCTGGTCAATATAAATAGACCATAGACACAGGTCGATTTAGGGTACCTAGTCAAATATATTGTGACCAGACCACTTACTTTGAAAAGACCATAGTCGAAGGTAAATATGGGGGAAAATATGTCGGGGGGAGGGGTAGGAGCTTGAGACAAAGTTAATTTAGGGGCCCTGGGTCGAAGATAACTTGTGGAGGGGGGCAGGTTAGACGAAGTTTCATTTGTGGAGTTGAAGGAACTCAGAAAAAATCATGGCTGCCGCTGAAAACCTTGGTCCTAACACCTTTCTCCTACCGCCGCCCACTTGACTCCCAGGGCCCTGAAAATTTTCCAGATTTGCACTTGCGTATGGTGGGCCTAACTGTTAGCAATGCAGGCCTTCCAGAAAGTGAAAGGGAGTATCGATGGGTTAAGGCAGGGGTCGGCAACCTGCGGCTTGCGAGCTGCATGCGGCTCGATGTCATGTTGCGGCTCTTTCGATGTCAAATTGAGCCTAATTCAAGAATATTAATATTGGAACAATAATTTAAGTGGCTCTTAAAACCTGAGAAAATTGGTAAATTATAACTTTTAACTCTTTCGTCTCAAAATGTTGCCGACCCCTGGGTTAAGGGATAATGAAAGTCATGACGGGGGAGCAGCCCCCATTAGTAATGGGAGGCCGCAGCTCCCAGCAGTGGGAGGCCCCGGGCAGCACGTCTAGTTTTCACCCGTCCATTGGAAAGACCCCAGTGGTAGTCACGGATGCGAGACGGGCTCAGAGAAATAAACATCCCAGATTTGGGAGCTTCCCCTCCCCAAGCAGAGGCTCAGTTCAATCTCCGGTATTCATTAAGTACGGCCCTGGTAGCAGACAAGGGTACGAGACGGCTCACATAAATAAACATCCCGACTTCTACGGACACTTGATTGTACCAATGGCCAACCTCAGGGCGTAAGCTTTGTGTTTCTTGCGGTACTCATTGTGTATCCTGACGATGTCTTCAGCGAACTCTTGATAGGAGATGATTCCTGGCTTCTGTTGATGACAGATATAACAATTTTGTTTTTAATGGCATTTCCAATATTTCCAGGAAAGGGAGGAAGAAGGGCGCGGCATAATAGTGAGTGAAAAAGTCTGGGCATAGAATTGTAGCTATACCCTGGACAATATTATACCAAAACACTCCTATCCCGAAGCCCTCAGGCGATACAGCTGTTGACACTTGGAATGAGGATACAGATATATTAGCGGGTAGGAATCAACGGGCCCAGTTATAAATAATGTTTTCGCTCAACATAGCCCCACAACATAGCATCATAATTTATGATTATCCGGCATTCATACAGTGGCAGGTTGGCTTAGTGATAACAGAAAAAATAAAACATAGACATTAATTAGCCAGCCGGAAAATAAAGTCTACCGAAGACAATTTTTATTTTTTTTTTTTTGTGATATAAATGCTGAAACACATAGTTTCCCGGTTATTTATGTAAGAGGGTTGATCAAATGTATAACTTCTTAGAGCGGCGGTTCTCAAATATATCCGGGACTGTACCCCAAAAGGGTGCGATACAGAGGCGTAGCTGGGGGGGCGGGGTACATATGTCCCCCGGGCGCCGAGGTTCAAAGGCACCAAATGGTATATTTTACGTATAATATATGGTTTTCGTCGGGGGGCGCTAAAAAGGTATTAAAAAGGTATAATGCCCCGGGCGCAAGTTGCCTTGCCCTCCCCTCGCTGCGCCTCTGGTGTGATAGTATACCCGCTGGTATCCCTCACAATTTGCCCAAATAAATGTACCCATTTTCAATGGAATCGTCTATCGATGCGTACCCCTGCATAACCTTCCCCGGTTGAGAACCGCAGGGCTTTACACCAGTTATCCAATAGTTTGTTTTTCCGAGACTTTTGTTTTATGTTTTTTTGTTCAAAATAATTAGAAGCTGTAGTGTAAGGTACCCAGATAGGGGCAGTCCATTTTGTAAGTAATCCAGCAGAGCGAAAATGACATTCTCAACGCTGTAGTATCTACAAACGTGATCACCGTGTGGTTTTTTGGACTTCAAGCTGCTTGTTCAACTCCTAAACTACATTATGGAAAAGAACAGGATGTAACAATGATTCATGATTTGATAAAAAAAATGGTCAGTGAAATGTGAAAGCAAATTTATGGTTATTTTCATTTCTCTCATAATAGTTCACTTACAAAAAAAAATCCGAACATATCCTGATGAAAATAATAATCTTATTATAACTACCTCTTACTTCAACATCCTTTTCTACTGGATTTAATGAAGTTAAAATAATTTTCTTCCGGAAATAGTGTAGTAAAAAGAAATATTAGAATTGGAAACGACAGAAAACAATATGCATTGGTAAGATTATTTTAGCGTCAGGTTTTCATACATACGTGTTTCAATATCAAACCACACAATAAATGTTTTACAGTAAGCGCCATTTAAAAATCCCTACCATTTACTAAAAAAACCACCATTACTGTTAGTATCTAACAGTGTAGCACCTATATATTGATGTAGGCCACAACAGCATTTGTATTCTTGTAAGCACGTCAAAAGACAATCTTCCAACTGTTGACTTTTGTGAGCCAATCGACGATGAAAAGAATTGCGAGAAAATAATGTTCTGTAAAATAAAGCACTTATAAATATATTAAAACAAGCGAAATATGACTTCAAATCAGGGCTTGCGGAGCCGCCAACTTTTTTTTCGGCTCCGGCTCCGGCTCCCACAAATTTGACGGCTCCGGCCCGGCTCCCTATTAAGATAATATCAAACGAGACAAAAAAATTTGTAATTGCGCCACGCAAACATGCTGCTGATAAAAAGTTATGCGAATTTTGTCGTCTCACTCCCATAGAAGGCCCGAAGTGCGGGGGGACCGGGGCCCCTGCGTTTTGTCTGACCCCCTCTGCTTATTTGTTCTACTTAGTAAAATGTATTACCTACCCTGCTATTGCCTGGCCCCTGCTGTACAATGCCTGGCCCCTGCTGTAGAATTTTCACGCTACGGGGTTGCCCCATAGTCAGGAACTTGAAAAAATATACGCATGTTGGTTTAACTAAAAACAAACCATTTCAGTGCATCCAGAATCATATCATTATTTTCGACCGAGGCCACTAGTCGCCATTTTCATAAGTAATAAAAAGTTATTTCAATGATCAAATTAGCAAATAGTAAAATGATGGCATTATTTAAAATATTTTAAATACTTCAGTATTTATATTTATTATTCATAAATTCGAAGTAACTATTCGGACCCGGGTACCTATAAACTCCGATTTTTGTCTGACCCCCGTCCCAATAAAGTCTGATACTTATTCGGACCCGTGGCAAATATGCACTTAGCTTAGCTATACAAAAACTTTATTATATTTGAATTGTATGATTTAATCGTTACTCAGTGCCCAGATTCCACTGGGCGGACTCTGTATTATTATTTTTCGGGTTCCGTCTAATAAAGTTTAAATATAGCTAAGCTTAGGTGCATATTTGCCACGGGTCCGAGTAACAATCGGATTTTATTGGACCCGGGTCCGTATAGCCACAGCCTTATAAATGTATATACTCTATTTCAGATATTCTGTTTATAATAAAATTGTTACATACAGAAAGCGACCATTTTGTTTTTAGTCTAAATCTTCGCGGCAGTCCCGAAGCGTGAAAATTCTACAGCAGGGGCCAGGCATTCTACAACAGGGGCCAGGCAATAGCAGGTAATACATTTTACTAAGTAGAGCAAATAAGCAGAGGGGGACAAAAACGCGGCGGGGCTAAGCCCCCCCTGGCCCCCACACATGCTACGGGCCTGATTCATGGTCAAATAATACGAAATGACGCGTTCTATTTGTCGTCTTAGTAAAAAAACATTTTAAATGATTGATACAATTATTCTATGAAATAAAAACTTTTAACTTTATATATAACAAAATAACATGCCATTAAAAAAAAATTCGAGGGTAAACAAGATTTAAACGAACACAAAACGATTCCCCGTTAAAAATTTCTTGTGGTGATGTGCGTACTCATCATTTTAACGCTGTTACTGTTCGTAAAAATAACAACATTTCAAATTGTAGGAAGCAAACAATCAAACAAATTTGGAATTTTAAAGCTAAAAAAATTCTGCTGTAAAAAAAGCATTTGGAGCCGTGGAGCCGCCAGATTTTTCGGCTCCGGCTCCAGTAAAGTAGCGGCTCCCGGCTCCTCGGCTCCGCAAGCCTGTTCAAAATACCCCTCCCCCTTTCCATATATTTCAGCAAATATATAAAACAGCTCATGTTCATGATATTTAATAATTATTATTAAACATTACATATTTATTCATTAAAAAAATTCATTGATCCTTGGTTGGGGGAGAAATCATTTTGGTATGGGGTTTTGTCACCCTCCCACTAATGACGCCCCTGGTTGGGATATCTTTGACATTATATTGAAATTATAGACTTTCACCTAGCTTGGCTATCCATCAGATTGGCCCTGTGCATTTCTGAATTAAACCGGAGCTAACAAAGAACGACCAGTCTGGACAATAAGGGGGCTCTCTATATATCCAGCCCCTACTTAGTTGTGGAACCTGTGGGGACGGGAGGGTTGCGATAGCTGCCACCCTCAAAAGACCGTTACTGCCACGAGTATAAATTCTCAATTTAAATGACACATTTATACATTTATTTTTATGTTGTCAATTGTTGGGGTTCCAACACACTATCTTGTCCAATGGCCCTTATTGCTATTAAGACGAGCCCTCTGTTTGTAATGTACTGGATCACGGTGATGGCCGATCTGACGGGTTTGAACCCAGGCAACTTGAGTCTCAATGGTGTGTATTGTGATGCTGGATTGGCAATGGCATCTCATCCTGCTGGACCGGGAATTACTAAACATTAAAACATATAAGATTTAAGGCGACTGGTTAGGCAGAATCATCATGGCGACATTACTACCAAATACTTGTCATTACGTCGATGATAACGATAAGAATAATAATTAGAATAACGATAGTGGAGAAAGTCTTGATGGGTGGAGGGAGGATTCATTAAATGTGTTTAGGATTATCTATAAAAAAATCTCTGGAAGACCATGAGAAGGAATGGGGGATGCTGTATTACGATGATTTTACGTGAATGCAGAGTAGTTTTATAATATTGGCTGACATATTATGCCATCAAATTCGACACAAATATACAAGTGAATAACCATTGCCATTGAAAGATTGGTAGCAGTAATCTTAAACTCCAGATTTAGGTTTTAAAACACATCCTTTTAATGTTTTCCATTTTTAGTGATCAAGCGAAGTAACTCTAATACTGTTTATGATAGTTAAATGAAAGTTGATATCGTTCGAATAAACTAGTTGTTTTAATTCGTATATATTCTCAGGATAAAGATGATACGAAAGAATTGATTGAAGATATTGAAAAATTAGATAACGTTCTTCAACTGGAAAATGATGATCGACTTGGATAGTGAAAGTGAAGAAGAAGAAGATGACCATCTGATCGTTGATCTCATTATTCAGGATCAAGCATCAGTGTGCTCTCATTAATACTTATTTTTAAATAAAATACTATTATTATGTATATCATTATTTATTCAAAATATGTAAGTGAAAGCGAAACAAAATTATTTTTAATGTCGTGAAATGAAACAGCTAAAGATCCATGTAAATACGTTTAATTATTTATGATATCATAAAAGTTAAGAGTTAACTTAATTTAAGTATAGTGCATTTATACATCTTCCAAAACTGTTAAGATTATGTCTGTCTCTCTAGCTCAATGGTTCTCAAACTTTGCAGTTTCAAACTGAGTTTCAGTTTGTGACCCACTAAGACACCTGTTTTCCTACCTGTAAAGTAAAAGTGAAAAAAATATAAAAAAATGGTACATATAAAAATCAGCTGTACATATTCCTGATTAAGTGATTAATATAATTTTTATTATAAAAGTGGAATATATTGTCTAACAATTCTACTCCTTTGTCACAGTTTACAAAGCACTTGCCCAATCACAAAAAATAGAAATCTAAAGAAAAAATTATTAGCGAATTGTTTGAAAATATTAAATGTTTAGTATTAATTGAGACTGAAATGTATAAAAATAGGTTTTTAGGTGAAATATGCACTAATATGAAGAAAAATGATAGCAGATGCTTATAATAAATACAAATCATTTTATTGCTTGAAATATGGTTTTCAACAGAAGAACTCAACATATCACAAATTAAAAATATATGATTTTTCATGAAAATCCAAGCCCTACACACTATATGCTAATAATTTTTATCTCTATTTCTGTGTATTGTCTCTTTACTAGTCTGGACACACACAAACATAACATTTCTTTAAAAAACTTTGAATATTTTTTCGCTAACATACACTATGTTTCTTCAACTCAGAAGTTAGAAATCTTGAGACTTCTGTAAGTATCTTTGAATAGTTTCATTCTTTAAATAGATATGTTTGACACTTCTGAATTTTGGAGTGAATTAATATACTTGGCTGCAAGTATGTTTTCTTAATGAATGTTAAGATCATTTAGATTTCTTATTGAATGGTTTTTATAAGTTTTTTTTTGTAAGTGATTGACAACCTTCCTTAATATTTTTCTTTCATCCCAGTATATATTGCTAAATAATTTTGCTTTTATACTTTTTTAAAAGATATTCATTGTAAACTATTAAAATCATTTTTATACAGAGACGAAACGAATCTCAAATTACCTTCAGAACCACAATGATCAGATTGAAAGAAATGACAAAAAGCAGTTAGCAGAGCAAGCTTTGTTCCTAAACAGAATGCTACAGGATACCATGGTTAACCACATTAACAAAATAAAGGAATTGTTGAGTCTTAATGCATCTAAAATGGTATGTTGTTCATTTCTTGAACCAATATGCTTTTATTTCAGTACCCTTAATTTAGCAGCATTTTTAAAAGTAAAAGATTTTTGCGCTTAAAACTTTTTTTTTTACATTACTAATTGAAGGCTTACTTTCATGTAAAAGTATGTCCAACTTTTGTTTTTATATTACTAATTGAAGGGCTTACTTTCATGTAAACCTATGTCCAAACTTTTTGTTTTATTTTATTAAAATTAAGGGTTACTTGCTGTAAAAAAGATGTCCAAACTTTGTTTTTTTATTCATTGTAGGCTGATTTGGATGAAAATAAACAGATGGCACCACTGTCACAGACATCTAGTTCCTCATTCAGAGCCTTTAGGTGAGGTTTATCAGTATGTATCTTAGGTTGACCGAATGATATATTTTTTAATGCAGTTAAATATTAATGAGCTTTACAAGAGCCAAAAGCTAATGATTGAAGTAGTGAATGTCAAATTGTCAGTCATGTACATGAATTTTTGGAACTGCAAAGGACATCACCTAGGAATCCATTTTAAGAGTAGGAATGGTATTGACATCTAGTTACGTCTAAAGCAGGGGGGAGGCACAACCTATTCACTTTGATGACCTTATTAAATGTTCCATTTTAGGGATAATGACGATTGGCTGCCAGAGTAATTTATATCATTATTTTAATAAAGGAATACAGAATACTAGTAAATAATCCATGCAGTATGCGCTGGAGAATTGCTCATAGGATGAGTGAAACAGCAGCACGAAGAAATCAGGACCACGTGAGGGAACGTTGTCTCCATGGAGAATGACCCCTGTTAGCATGAGGGGGGTGTTAGCTCGAGACTAATGATGAGCAGGCAAGGGCGGGAGGGTTTGCCTGAATTTTGCTTACCTGCTCTGACATATCACAGAGACAGATAATTTGTTTTTTCAAGACTGCAATTTACCCCTCCCACATGGCCGCTGGCTGCATCCCTGACATAATGATTCCGCTGAATGGAATATTTGTTAAATACTAAATACTTCAAATAATTTTTGTCAAAATTCCTTTTTTTTCAGTTTCCTCGAACCGAATCAGGATGTTATATCAAAGAAACAGTCAAAAGATTATGATATAATTGTTATAGAATGTGAAGAACTAGGTTGTATTGTAAGTAACTATACTGGATTATTTAATTTATATGTTATAAGTAAGTTAAATTAGAAGATGTATTAATATACAGTTATTCTGTGATGGCTATGTTAATATACACTTTTTTACATTATTGGTCTCTCTTTGTTATATTTTTAATAATATTTTTATATTGTTTATTGTTAAAAAAAAAATAATTTAAACTTTTTTCTTTTTACCTTAATTAATTATTACTATTATTTTTTGTTGCAACAGTTAGAAAGCTTCTAGAAATACTCTAAAAATGCGGTGATTGAAGATTCAACAGAAATTATTGGCTCCATTTTTATCCCGGTAAGTTTATTGTTTACATTTTTTACTTGTGACTTATTTAAAGAAATATTATAAGTAAGGAAAGTTTTTTCAATCTAAAAGCAATTAAAATTTTTTGAAGTAGAAAAAATTACATTTAATAAAAACTTATTCTTAAAGTGAATAGGTTTTTTTTAGAATTGTTGTGTTTGTTGGTTTTCTTGTAACAATATGTGATTTTTAAACTTTTGTATTTGAATCTTGACTAAAAAGCAAAAGTGTTCAAATCCACTGATGAGCTCCTGTCCAAAGAGGCACAAGAAGAATCTCTGATGGGTGTTATGACGTAACAGAATTGGGAGGATGAAATTGCAAGATGGGGAGAAGGAAATTGCAAAAAAGAAGTTAGTTGTGCTTAATATATTTGCTGCATTTTTTTTTTCTAGATCACATAAAAAACTTAACACAATGCTGTGAGTGGCTCTGGGTTTTTTTTGTTGTGAGACAGATCTACATGGTGTAGGCTTGGGGTTCAAATCCTGCTGTCAAGTCACCTAAGTCTCCTGTTGCGATTTCACACTCGACTGTGGTGGTGATGAAAAAAATGGGTCTACAAATACCATTATCAGTAGTGGTTTATAGGTACACAAGATAAATATCTCATCCTTAGAGAAACTTTAATAATAATAATAATAATCTCGGTATAGTCCACCTTTTATCACAATGTCTGAGATGGTAGACATGTCATAAATAATCAGCTTATATTAGTCAAACTACTTATAACTTTTAATAATATCATTAACAGGACTACTATTTTTAGCACAATGGTATCAATGCTTAAATGTGACACTGTATGTATTTAAAAATGAGCTATCTCTAATGATTAATTACATATTATATTATACATGTTTAACATTATTGACTTGAATTAGAATTTATTTAGGTGCTGATTATTTTAAATCAAATGCCTAACTTTTCCATTGAGCGTTTACCGCTAAAAATCCTAAGCTTCACTAGTATTATCATTAGAAGCTTTGCTGGAAACATGAAAGTTTGGAATAAAATAAAAAAAGTAGTTGTATTGGCTCATTCCTAAGACATTTTTGGTTGCTGTTTATATTTTTTTTCATTATTCTTAAAATGTTTTGAATTGTTTGATTTTTTTAGAGAAGAGTTTCTACAAGGATGTCATAGAACAGCTGGAGGCTGACATAAGGAGTAAAAAGTAATGCAAAGCTGTAAACTATAGTACAGCTTAATGTCTGTGGTAGATTGAATACCATTTGTCTCTCAATTTAAATTATTAAACACTCTCTTTTAGGATAATATCTATAAGTGTGACCTGTGAAAAAATAATAATGTTGTAATTTTTTTTTTTTTTGCTGTACTCTTGAACTTATTAGACTTGTCACTATAGTCATTACCCTTACTTAGACTTTGTCACAATTCTCAGTCCCTGTACTAACAAAATTTGAATTTATCAGAGGGCTCAATCCCCCAAGCTGACATTTCCTAAACTGACAATTTTTTTATTTTTTATCAGAAAGATATCAGATGAAGAAATTTTGGCTCAAGTTGATTCATCAAGAATTGACTGGATGAAGATCTCAAAATGAATGTAAGTTTCATATCAGGTTACTTTGTTTTCATAGTAAATGGCACAAAATACTAAATGACACTGGTGATGGTTGATGATGGACAATGTAATCTTCTCTTCAAAATTTGTTCTGAAGAAGAAAAAAAATCTTTCCATATACTACAGTAAATAAATAGAATGTATATAAATAATAGCGATTTGGGTTCTGCTTTAAATCTAAAGTAAAGAATTAGTACGACAGTATTCCAGTTTAAAAGCAATCATAAAAAAAAACAGATCTGCCCGAAACCAAAAGAACCTAGTCTACCGATCAAGTTAAATGGGGATATAACTCTATGCAAAGGTTTTGCAGGGTACAGCTAGTGATGCTATAATATTCTACCAGAATAACAGAACCCTCAGGCTTTTTAATTTTTTTGTATACTTATTAAAAGTGAACAGAATATGAACATTGCTTCTTATCCCCTCCTTCCCCCTGCATTGACATGTTCAGAGTAACAAAAATGAACTAAT
This sequence comes from Bulinus truncatus, assembly GCA_021962125.1. Classification (NCBI taxonomy): domain Eukaryota; kingdom Metazoa; phylum Mollusca; class Gastropoda; family Planorbidae; genus Bulinus; species Bulinus truncatus. The sequence continues at coordinate 173,011 of JAGDYQ010000023.1, read as the reverse complement.
TGCTGAAGTCTCCACTCTCACCATACAGACCGCTTACTGTAAAATGAAATATTTATTCAGTTGCTAATACTAGATATTATACTTATTGTTTTTTTGTTTTTTTTAATAATATTTTTAAAACAGTTTAGTGATAACACTACTTGGGTAGATTGCCAGAAAGCATGGGGAAGTAATCAAGTTTGCCCAAAGCTAAACAGCGCTATGGTCTATTGAGGAGAGCAAAAAATTGATTGTGGCTAAATCAGAGACAAAGGAATGGGAAAAGATCGCTGCTGAAATGGGGGTGAGTTAATTGTTTCTATACATTCGTTGTCCTCTTAGTTGATTGTTGTTTTTTTACTTCCTGTTGAGTTTTGTTTTCAACTGGATTTCATATTTGCTTATGACAGTGGTGAGTAAACAAAAAACCCAAGATGTGGAAGTAGTTTGCTGAAAGATTTTAGCTTTTTTTTGTATGCACTCATGTTAATTGTAAATGAATATATTTTAATGTAAACCATGTTTAAGTCTGATGGAACATTCTGTTTAGCTAAAAGACTGAATCTTAAGAGTCAGTCTCTTATGAAATGGGGGGAATGGCTGATTTGTATGCATTATGTCACTTTTAATCAAATGGGGGGCTCTGATTTGTATGCATTATGTCACTTTTAATTTTCAAAATGGGGGGTTTGACGGTATGCATTATGTCACTTTTAATTTTCAAATGGGGGCTCTGATTTGTATGCATTATGTCACTTTTAATTTTCAAATGGGGGCTCTGATTTGTATGCATTATGTCACTTTAATTTTCAAATGGGGCTCTGATTTGTATGCATTATGTCACTTTTAATTTTCAAATGGGGGGCTCTGATTTGTATGCATTATGTCACTTTTAATTTTCAAATGGGGGCTCTGATTGTATGCATTATGTCACTTTTAATTTTCAAATGGGGGGGCTCTGATTTGTATGCATTATGTCACTTTTAATTTTCAAATGGGGGGGCTCTGATTTGTATGCATTATGTCACTTTTAATTTTCAAATGGGGGCTCAAGGCATTATGTCACTTTTAATTCTCTCAAATGGGGGGCTCTGATTTGTATGCATTATGTCACTTTTAATTTTTCAAATGGGGGGGGGCTCTGATTTGTATGCATTATGTCACTTTTAATTTTCAAATGGGGCAGATTTGTATGCATTATGTCACTTTTAATTTTCAAATGGGGGGCTTGGATTTGTATGCATTAAATCACTTTTAATTTTCAAATGGGGGGGGGCTCTGATTTGTATGCATTATGTCACTCTTAATTTTCAAATGGGGGGGCTCAGATTTGTATGCATTATGTCACTTTTAATTTTCAAATGGGGGCTCTGATTTGTATGCATTATGTCACTTTAATTTTCAAATGGGGGGGGGGCTTTGATTTGTATGCATTAAATCACTTTTAATTTTCAAATGGGGGGGGGGCTCTGATTTGTATGCATTATGCGAATTTTCTGTGGGGGGGCTCTGATTTGTATGCATTATGTCACTTTTAATTTTCTGGGGCTCTGATTTGGGCGCATTATGTCACTTTTAATTTTCAAATGGGGGGCTCTGATTTTGTATGCATTATGTCACTTTTAATTTTCAAATGGGAGGGGGCTCTGATTTGCATTATGTCACTTTTGTTTCTCAAATGGGGGGGCTCTGATTTGTATGCATTATGCTACTAATTTTCAAATGGGGGCTCTTGATTTATATGCATTATGTCACTTTTTAATTTTCCACTTTGAATGGGGGAGATGGTCGAAATTTCAAATTTGTGTGTGTATGTCTTTACAGGGAGGTAGGACAGCCAGTGTTTCTCTTATTACCAGTTAAACCTCAATATGGACCTGAAGTCAAGGTAAAAAATTAATCAACGAAATTTCAGTCAATGATACTCATAAATTATAGGCTGCATCTAATGTCTTATGATACATTGAAATTATTCCTACAGATAAAACTTTTAACCAATCAAAAGGATGCTTATATTTCTTTATAATTCAGACAAATTTTTATTAGTAAATACAATCCACTTCATGTGTATAAAAAAAAGTAGGATTAATAATATAAAAAACTTATGATTTTTCTGTTATCTTAGTTAAAAAAAATTTTTTTTTGCTGGCATTCAGTTAATTTGGGTTTGTTAGATTTATATCTTGGTTTTTTTTTTTTTAGATCATGGTCTAAGGAAGAGGAGGAAAAACTGATAAAAGTAAGCAGATCATTAAAGATGAATTGGTCATTACAGATGGACACAAGGTAATTTTAGAGTCAGTGCTGCACATTTAATTTTTAGCGCTGCTCTTTTTTTGTGTGCTAAAAATTGACTTTTACTAAACTGTATGCTCAGCTTTATAAGAACTTAGTTATTAGTATCCTGATTTGTAGTCTATTATAAATGCAATAATATACCATAACTAATCTATTTCTTATGAATCAACAGTGGCTTCACTCATGGATAGCCGAAGTCCACATGAATGCATGTCAAGATTCGCCAAGATCAACCCAAGACAAAATCGTGGCAAATGGAGTGAGACTGAAGATAAAGTAAGTTCTTCCCCAGACCCTGGCCTTGTACTGTGTGTAAAATTGTACTTTTAAAAATTTTTCAATCACAAGTAAAAGTGTAGTCTGCCTATTGATACCGGGCCAACAGGATTGATCTTTAATCGTGAGTTACACAGTTCACATGTCGTCACATCTCACCCTTACTTGGGGCGTATAGGGCTTATACATTCCATGAATGCGCTCAACTTTTGACATGTTGTGAAATTCTTTAATGAAGTTTGCACAGAATCACAGCATAACCCTTTGGGCAGATGAGGTAGAGTGCACCTCTTTCCTGTGACACAGCCATTATAGGTTAGTGAAATGCCCAGCCACCTTTTTCTTTTTCCCAATGTCAGCCACTAAAGAAGATCAATCGGGTCCTAAGAAAAGTCTCAGCATTGGACCGGGCTCTAACCCTAGACATTCTGGTTTGTAGTTGAGCTCTCTCACACACTGCCATCCCGTCTCTTTTTTTTTTTTTTTACATTTAACAGAGACCCGCCATTGGATTTTGTTTAATTGGATGATTTCACCGTGGCCCACTGAAGGGGGATTATCCTGAAAGTCACGCAATCGCAAGATAAATACACCACAGTTAATAAAAAGAAATAATTCTAATTTTTCTTGGGCAGCCCGGTAACATTCGATCCATGGACTGGTCCCGGTCCGCCACTGGGGGACTCCGGGTCCAAATGACCCTCATATATTCATTTATCAGCATCAATCACACTTACACAAAACATGTATAACACCCAATTTTTGACTCAAGATTGTCCTCACTTTCATAATAGGATTGTTATGATGAATTAAGATTATTTGTTCCTACTTAAGATACTACATCAAAATTTTTGCAAAATGAATCCAAAATAATGTCCTACTTCATTGAAAACTGTGATTTGTCTTAACCTAAATTAATAATTTTATTCGGCCTATTTAACAAGTACAGTTCTGTTGATGTGACAAGTTGTTTGATTGCCATTTTTTCGTTCCGACTTCAAATAATTGTAGCAAAACTAAAATTTTGTAATGACAAATCCAAACATTATTAAGAAAGTAGACATCTATTAAAATCATATTTTTTCTCAGAACCTATCATCTGCCTATCAGATGTTTGGATCTGCATGGTCTCTCGGATTGCAAAGTTTGTTGGCACACGTAATTCTCTCCAGTGTCGCGACAGGTAAAGCTATTTTTTTTTTTACTCTTTATTTTATTGTGAATAATACAAAGCAAATTGTGTATTCACCAAATTAAATTTTTGTAAAAATAGTTATTTGGATTGTTCATCATTGGGAAATTTGACTTAAGAATATTCTGACCATGTTCTCTTTCTCAATTGTCTAGGTATTGCAATTGTTTGGCACCAAGCTTAAACTTTGAGAGATTTACTTATGACGACGATGTCAAATTACTGGAAACTTCATGAAAAAAATGGGACCTTGTGAGTTATAGGATTAAATGTGCTTTTAGTTCCAGTTAAATCAAAGATTTGATTTTTAAAATGTGTTTTTATTTTTGGTTCATATTATTGTTAGAAAAGGTTATTAAAAAGGATTAAAACCTCACTAATTATAAACTAATTTTTTTCCTCCCCTCTATTAATAAAGTATGGGCCAAGATGGTGCCGCATTTCAAAGGGACGAACTGACCACATGCCTGCCCGATATAACCGATTAAAAAATGAAAGACAGAATGGTTCAATAAACTGTCTGTAACTAATGATGTTATTATTTACATTGCATTCATTCAGTGTTATCAAATTAAAATTAGGTTTGTTACAGAATATTAATAAAACAAACAGTCAGTAACTAAGATAACCTTCTCTGCGTGGAATCATTCACTAAGGAATGTAATAAAAAAACTGAAGCGTTTTTAATAGACTAGTCTAACCAACATCTTTGTTGTTAGTATGACGTAAAATGCTTCTTATATAAAGTACATACAATTATATATATATAAAACATATGAAGCATTAACATACTGGCACTACAGAAATATTTCATCTTCCCTGGCTAAGGGAACTTACCATATGAAGCATTTTGAGTCCTAGTTGCCTATTCCATATTTGGCTAGTATGGCTTACTTCAAATTACAGCACATTTAGGGGAAGAAAAATTTGCTGTTTAATTTAATCATAACCTATAGCTGGGCTTACCTTGAGTGTAAATTTTAATTCAAAAATGAAAAAGCAATTATTGGTTTATGCCTATGAAACTTCTTTCAAATCATTTACCAGAAACGAACGAGAAAAAACTGCTTCTTGGAAAATCTTGTCTGCTCAAGAAAGGCAACAGCTGATGATTCAGACCAAAATGTATTATAAAAATATTCTTGGCGTGGACTCTGGCAGATTACAAGCGGCTATGAGCAAGACAAGGAGAACAAAATTGGTACTGATGCGAAGTTTGTCAAATTGTCATTCTTTGTCCTAAATGAAAAAAGTTCTTACCAAAAATATTACCGTAAGATAATATTTTTCATGAGGCTGACAAGTATTGTCATAAAACCATTTTTTTTCTCAACTTTTTGTTTTATTTTTTTGGTATGGCCATTTAATTTTTCTTTTTTTTTTTCCAGATCCAGATTTGATTCTTCATCGTCCTCCCTGCATTTCAAATATATCAAAAGTGTAAGTTTGAGAATCCACGCCTCCTGTCCCAAGGAGCGATGGCATCAAAAATTGCAAAATATTTCCCTAAATCCTTTCAGATAAATGACTCTGCCACAACCAAGTATGTGGGTTTTTTTTCCTGATTTAAATTATTATACGACATGTCATGAATTAGAACAGAAAAAAATCTTTTTAGTTTCTTTTCAGCATTTAAATTCAATGAACTCATATTGAAATGTTTGCATTATTATTAAACTATATTATATTATCTGATTTTAGTGAAAGAATATAATCTTTCGGCTACATTTGTTTCTTTTCACTTCTATGCCTCACATTATATTTGATCTGTTAATTATCTATAAATAGTGGAGAATCTCCGGCTATGCTTGAGGAGAGTGAAGATATGAAACCATTCAGTCATCATCTCAAAGGTAAACATTGCTTTAGATTTTACTTCCATTTTTTTTACTTTGAATCTTATTGATTATTTATTTTACATTCAACATGTTTTAAAACATGGACTACAAAGAAAGAAATATAATTTGTCTTGTATAAGACATGTAGTGAACACTCTGAAATGTGTGAGTTCTATCTCTTGATCGGCAGTTTGGCCGTCAAACCTGCAGCTTGCCCATAATCCCTCTGATATCTCTGTTGGGAAAAGGGTTTTAATTAAAGCTTATCAAGGATAGGCACCTTGACCTTTGATTTTATTTTAAAAAAATAAACACTGGTTTAAGTAATAATTCAAATTTATTATGATTTGAGTTATTGTCTTTTGTTTTTTTTTATAATGAAAATTTAAATTTTGAGCACAAAGAACTATCAGGCTGTTGCTTTGTTGTGATTAATTTAATCTAGGTGGCTGTAATCTAAAGTATTCAGTAATCGCTATTTAGTCTGTCAAAAAGAACATTGTGATGAAAATTGTTTAGTCTATTTTTTTTTAATATTTTAAAATAAATATGTGTCATTTCTTTTTATTTTTTTTTTTGAGTCATTTTATTTTCTAATCAATTAATTCGTAAAATGGACTGGGCTCTGAATAAGATGTTCCTTAGTGAAAGTACCTTCAAAGTAAATGAGCTGGTGAATATGACATCTTCACATGTAAGGGATTTCCTTCTTTTTTTTTTTTTTTTTTTTCATCCAGTTAAAGTTTTATTTGAAAAATCAAATGGTTATGAAATACTTGCAGATTTTAAGAAAATTGTACCCTTTAATAAATATGGATACATTTGCTTGGTGAAAGTATAACATATTTTATAGTTTGTTTATACTTCTAGAGCAACAAGAAGAAAACAACAATGCTGTGGATGAGGAGTTGAAAACTTGCTGTGCAATAAAATCAGGCGTCTAACAACAAAACAGGGGCGTGCCAGACGATATTTTGTAAAAATCCTTTTGAGAAAATTTTCAGTATTAAATAAGGAATATTTTTAGTACTTTTATTTTTCATAATGTTCTGTTTGGGTGTAAGTTGATTTTATAATGTTCTATTTAAGTAGTAAGTTGATTTTTGTAATGTTCTATTTGTGTAAGTTGATTTTAAATACCTCATTTTGGGTAAGTTGATTTTTAAAATGTTCTGTTTGGGTGTAAGTTGATTTCTAAAATGTTCTATTTGGGTGTAAGTTGATTTTTCTCCAACTATCCTAGACAGGGCCCCACTTTTTTGTAGCTGGCTGGGTTTATGGGCTTTGCCACAATATTTGGGGCTGGGGACAGGCAGGGTTGTATAATTTATTGGTTCAGTTTTGTTCCACCTTGCCGGCCTATGCTCTCTATTTCGTCTCTTCTTGTTCAAGAATTAACATTGTCTCGTACCAACTTGTCTAGAATCTCTGCAATACACAAACCTTTTTATAATTTTTTTTGCAATAAATTTTGATGTAAATGAACACTTTTAAAAGATATATCATTAATTTTTTTTTCCTCATAATGAAATCTGATAAGGATGTAGACCTGAGTCCAAAGTAGAGGCAGAATTAGTGGAAATAAAGTATACAGTTCCATCTATTTTAATGAAGGTAAAGGTTTGACTATTATATTTGAGGCACCTGACTTTAAGACCCTCCCACTTTTTTTTCCACCATTTTTTATTTGTTGGGGATGGATAGTTGTGCAGGGTAGAGTGCTTGACTAATGGTCTAGGGGGTCCAGATTTCAAAGAACCTCTCTAGTCCACCCAGCTTTAATTCTTCACGTCTTCACGATATGTTGTGTAAACTTGTAAGGCCACTGCTTTGTGCTAGCAACAGACCTTAAAATGCAGATGAATTCCTACACCGCATCTTCCCCGATGGGCTTTAAGGGCTGAGGTAATCAGCTGGCATGAACTTTTAAGGGCTGAGGTAATCAGCTGGCATGAACTTTAAGAACTGAGAAGACATATGAAGGCAGTAGATATTGATCACAACGTGTAAGAGAGTATTTGATGTTTTTAAATTCATTGCTGAATGGGGCTTACTAGAATCTTGGTGAACATTTTCACTAGTCTGTATCCCAGTATGTGTGACCATGTCTATGAAGATCCTCCCAGTTTTTAGAGCAGGAAGAGAAGAGAAAAAACTCTTCAGCTCTTTGGTTAAACAGCATTCGGACTAGAAGACACACACTGGTCTTTCACCCCCACAATAGCTGCCTTATAGTCTGACCACTTATTTAAAGAGTTTAAGCTCATAATAAACTACCTGAATCCTTCCCATCAACTAACATATTATGCTGACTGATGTACATGTATTATGCTGACTGATGTACATGTATTATGCTGACTGATGTACATGTATTATGCTGACTGATGTACATGTATTGTTGACTGATGCATGTATATTATGCTGCATATCTCTTGAGGGCTGTTTATAACATGAGGTCATTTTTTTTTAAAGGTAGTTGTTGTAATGTTGTGTTTAATTTGCTAGCTTTAATTCCGGTAAATGTAACCTTTAAATTACACCTAAAATACATATTACATCATTGTCACTTATGTTTATCAACTCTGTGTAATATTTTATCTCAGTTCATTGAACTGTTGTTGCACCGTGTAATCATTTTTATCCCATTCAAGTAATTCAACTGGTTTGTCTGCTCCCCACAGCAAAAACAATCCAATACTCCTTCCTCATTTGTTTAATATTTTTTTTTAAAGTTTTTGATTTTGATCTTTAAGGGAAAACAAATGTTATATTATGTGCTAGTCACATCGGGACTTGATGGCCGAGTGGTGTAGATACTGACTGTCGACCTGGAGAGTCCTGGGTTCGATTCTTGGTGAGACCCATGGAATTTTTCCAGGTGAAATTTGGTGCAAAGTCGTCTCACAAGTCCATCCAGCTTTAAATGGGTACCTGACTGAAGTTGGGGGAAGTAAAGGCGTTGTGCTAACCACATAATCCCTTCATATGCAGAGGTTATAGAAACAGATGAATTCTACACTTCTTCTGCCCCGATGGCCTGTTTGGGCTGAGGGAATTTTACTTTACTTAATAGTCACACCTAATTTGAATTTCATAAACTGGAAATCTTAGCTTATCCAATTGTATAAGCATTCATTTTTTTTCTTCTTGTCTTTGCAGAGTTTAGGCACAAATGCTTCCAGACTGTACACTGAGGCAAGGTGCAAGAGATCAGGAGTACTACATCAGGAACCAAAAGCGCTTTGAGAATGATCCAGTACAGGGCAGAACAGATGATTTAATTGCTGCGGTGGACAGGCTTAGGGCGGTGTCCCGTCAGCTCTGGAGTCAGAGAAGAAGAGAGGTGATTTAGAAATGAAATTAACAGCTATAAGAGACATTTTCAGTGAAAAGTGGCGAGGAGGGTGAAAGCTATCTTGAGAATCGTGTGTACTGGGTGAACAAAGATGTGGACTATTTAAATACAATTCTCAAAAAGCAGAACTCGAGAGAGGCTGACCATCATCACGCTCAAGCAGTTTCTGCTACTGTAATCGATGGTCACCACTCATCAGATTCAGAAACCTCTTGACCGATCCTGCGCTAGATAAAGAGACTCTGGCTGAGAGCGGAGAGGTTCACATCATTTGACTGTAACCAGAGCCTGCAGGAGGTTGCCCAAAATACACAAGCCTTGCGATGACCGCGATGAAACGGCTTAACGTGTGGCTCTGAGGAAGATGTAGCTGAGGAGAAGAGCTGCCACAGGTTGAAGCTCTGTCCCTCACAAATCTACCTCTTTTGCCCCGAATTACACAACCCGATGCTGGAGAGAACTTATGATAAAAGAGAAGGAGCTCAGGGCAGAAAGCTGAATGGTTATGTAACCACTCAAATAATAAGTCTACAGAATCAACCGGTGAGAGTAAATATGCATCCAGCCAGTGATGAAAAGTCTGAAGCGCATCTCTCGGGTGGAGACCCTCCTGAGCCTTTTACACAACAAGTGCCTAGTCCTGGTTGAATCCAACCAGTGTGACCAGACGTCAGAAGTGAAAGCTGCAGTTGACAGGCTAGGTGAAGTAGTCAGTGTCATTTCAAAGGAGGATGTCGAACAAATGGGATCAGACATCAGAAGTGAAAGCTGCAGATGCATGGGCAAGGTGACGTGAGACTTGAGTGCCTTTCTGCAGTGGAGAATGATGACTGCCAGTTGCTGAGTGGCGATCATTCATATTTTATCCAGCTTCGGTGGAATCTTTCTGACATCATCAGCAGTGATACTACAATGGAAGAGTTGTCTCTTACTGTTCTAGGAAAAGCGATTCTAGAGCTGCTTGGCTTCAGGGAGCTCGTCCCAGGTAGTTCATGTGATGTGCCAAAGAAAGCTTCTTACATTTCAGTTCAGTAGAAATGTCTCTCATTCACAGTCATGGTAAATATGTCACGGGTCTGTTTCACTGAAACAGTAAACAGCCTGACAGTTGACCAGGTAAATATACAGCAAAAACAGCCTGACATTTGACCAGGTAAATAGTTATACAGTAAACAGCCTGACAGTTGACCAGGTAAATAGTTATACTGTAAACAGCCTGACAGTTGACCAGGTAAATAGTTATACAGTAAACAGCCTGACAGTTGACCATAAATAGTTATTTTTATAATGAAAAAATCTGGCCCTGCAATATATACCCAAATGGCATTTCTGAATAAATGTATGGAATTCCAATTTAAAAGTAAACATATTTTTACCACCAAAACATCAGTTACATATACATGTATTTACTAAAACAAAGAAATGTTTCCTCTGAAATGTACAAACTGTTTGTTGTGAGATTTAAAGCATTACATGTATGCATTTGAAATGGTTGAATAATTTTTTTTTTCCTATGCTTCCAGAAGTCACCAACTAATGTGACAAACGTGAATAAAGGGAGCGCACCAGATACCACTGGAGCAGACGACTTCTTTCCAGACTACGAGAGCAACAGGAATACAAGAATCTTATGGCCAGGTTGACCCTTTCTTTTTTTTTAAATTCCATCATCATCATTGCCCGTCACTCCTCTACGGGGGTATGGGCCACCAACTAAAGATCTCCAGCGGACTTCTGGCCATTCTCTCCAGCTGCTTCCAGCTGAACCCCATCCTGGTGATGTCCGATCAAATTATCGCCCCAGGTGTTTCTTGGCCGGCCTCTCTTTCTTTTTCCTTGAGGATTCCAACTCAGTGCTTGCCTAGTGATGTTGCTTGCCGGCTTTCGAAATGTGGCCTGTCCATCCCCCACCTCCTCTTCCTGATCTCCTCTTCTATTGAAGCTTGGCCGGTTCGTTCTAAAAGGCTGGCATTGGTGATGGTGTCAGGCCATCGTATTTGAAGACTCATACATGGTCCTGATATTCCATGTGCCGATAGTGGTTTTCCTGGTTGTCAGAAGGGTAGTCGGCTTTGTGGCTTCCTTTCGGCTTTCACCACAACTTAGCTTCATGAGTCTTCGTGATGAAGAACCTTCTTCTCCCAGACTCAAAATATCTGTTTTTTTGTTTAGTTAGTGTTTCTGTAGCAAAGGGTTTTTTAACAGGGTGGGGTTAGCCGCACGCCCAACCCTCCTCCTTTTCAGCCAGGTTTGGGACCGCCTTGGCTGAGTTTTAAATTCCATAAGATCACTTTAAACCTGGTTTTAGCACAGTGTTCATTACTAAATTGATCTCCAGGCTTATGAGCTTAGAAATTTTCTGTCAATAATTATTTAATGAAATATTGTTTTCAGTTGATACTTTTTTCCCCACTATTTTTTATTTGTTGGGGATGGATAGTTGCGTGTGATAGAGTGCTTGACTAATGATCTAGGGTCCATATTCAAATGTGTGTGAGAACTCTCTAGTCCATCCAGCTTTAAATAGTACTTAACATATGTTGTACTTGTAAGGCGTACTGGCCTTGTGCTAGCCAAACAGACCCTAAAATGCAGTGGCTACTGAACCTTACTGAATTCTACACCTCATCTTCCCGATGGGCTTTAAGGGCTAAGGTAATTGCCTGGCATGAACTTTTAAGGGCATAAGGACTTTTAAAAATTTTTATATAGGTTTGTAGTCTGATTTACTGCTAGTCCGAAAACTCTTAATGTGCGATGATCGTCTGTTTCCTCATGGCGTCTGTCTTAATTTTATGGTACTCTCTGACCGTCTGTTTCTGTCTATGAAAATACATCTGATTTGTCTACTTACTCATAAAATGAGTAAAATTATATTATAAAAATAGCTTGATCTATATGTATATTAAAACTAAAAAGACTAGAAAAATGGCATGTTTATGTTACATACTATGATATAATTAATTTAGAAAAAAATTTAAACAAAATCTTTAATTTATTGTTAGGGAATAAACAGTCAACATATTTGAATAATGAGAATTATAGTGATATTACGTTTCTCAATTGTTCTGCTCATTTCTGAGAGTAAGATATTGGGGAATTTAAAAATGAACCAGTCATACCCTGCCTAATATTGTCCAATCTTAATACTGTAAATTGATAAATTAAGTTTTTAAAACTATTCTGATACATAAATATCTAAAATTCTGTATTTTGTTGAAATGTTGATATGTTAGGGAGCTTAATACATGTATCACTTTCACTCATAGTGGAATCACCTAGTACTGAATTCCTGAAAAGAATCACATGCTTAGGGTGGACGAATGGCAGAGCTGCAGTTTCATGAGATTCTCAGGCTCCGATCTCTATGAGAACCAAAGGGAATTTTCCAGATGAAATGGTGGGCAGTCCCCCAAGCCCATTGAGCTTTAATGGTACCTGACATATGTTTGGAAGTAAAGGTGGCTGGGAATTGTGCTAACCACTAATCTCTTCATATGCTGTGGTTACAAAACCATGGCTCTATTAGTCTCTGGAAACTTTTACCATAACACTGGTTTACATAAAAAACTGCAAGCAAAACATTATGAATTTCTGAAAGCTTATTAAAAATGATAAATTTTGATGTACTTATTTCTTTTGTATCACGTCAGGTTTTTGAGAAAACCACAAATTTGTGTTTACAAATTTTATGCTTATCATAAGCAGCTATCACTTTATGTTTGAACACAAGTTTAATTGAATATTTTATTGCTGTTGTTTATGTGTTTAAGATTATATTTGATTAGCTGATTTTTTTAAAAATTTCACAATGCCAAGACATTGTATCAATAGTGCACAGCTTTGTTATGTTTAGACGATTTGCACAATGGCTGAGAAGAAAATATCAAATTTAACAAAGAAATATTATCATGCATACTTTGATGTAAACTGGGAGACCAGGACAAACATGGGCGCCTCATGTTATTTGTAAATCCTGTGAAGTAACTCTTGGCAAGTGGTTTAAAGGTAAAGTGAAAAAGTATGCCATTTGGTGTGCCCATGATTTGGCGTGAGCCTTTCGAATCATGACGGACTGCTATTTTTGCATGACGAATGTTGTAGGATCTAACAAAAGCAGACACATGATTCTATATCCTAATGTACCGTCAGCCTTGAGGCCTGCAGAACATTGGGTAAGACATTCCTGTGCCTACACCTCCTACTCAGCTGGATGATTTTGAAAGTGATGACAGCTCAAGTTCTGAAGACAGTAGTGATGTTCTTGATCCCGATTTTAAAGAAGATGTCACACCAAAACTTTACTCAGGAAGATCTTGATGATCTAGTTAGAGATCTAAACCTTCCAAAGTCATCAGCTGAACTGCTTGCATCCCGCGATAAGAACGAAACCTTCACCCTGATGCAGTGTGTACAGATGCTCAGAGACAGGGAATTTGTACAGTTTTTTTCAAGTAAGCAAGAATTGTTATATTGTAATAATATTGAAGGCCTTGTCACATCTATGGGAATTGCTTACGATGCTAATCAGTGGAGATTGTTTATTGATTCCTGTGTTAGGTATGAAAGCAGTTCTTCTATTTAATGGAAATAAAATATCATCACTTCCAGTGGCACACTCAGTAACATTAAAAGAAACGTATGAAAACATGAAACTGTTGCCTGCCTGTTGAATTATGACCAGCACAAGTGGTTGATATGTGGAGATTTGCAGGTCATAGCCATTATATTGGGACTCCAAGGAGGGTATTCCATGTTTTTGTGCCTCTGGGATAGCAGAGCAGACTCTGAGCATTATACCAAAGTGTGGCCAGCGTGAGAAGAATTCACCCCAGGAAGCCACAGTGTAAAGTTAAAGCCTTTGGTGGAAGCACACGAGTTCTCCTTCCATCGCTGCATATAAAATTGGGGTTAATGAAAGCTTTGTCAAGAATATGAACCACACTACTCTGGGTTTCAATACTTGGCAGAAAATTTTCCCATTTAAGTGAAGCGAAATTGACTGCAGGTATCTTTGTTGGACCGCAGATCAGAGAAGTAATGACTGATGAGGAATTTTCATGTAAATTGGCCACAGTTGAGCTACAAGCCTGGAATGCCTTCAAAGATGTTGTCAACAATTTTTTAGGAAACTTTTAACTGACAATTACAAAAGTCTTGTTGAGAACATGATAGCCAAATTTCAGGCTTGGGTTGCCGCATGAGTGTAAAGTTGCACTTTTTGGACTCCCATGTAGACTACTTTCCTGAAAATCTTGGTGCGACAGTGAAGAGCAGGGTGAAAGATTCCATCAAGACATTTGTGCAATGGGAGAGTCGATACTGCGTTGAACGCGAATATGATGGCCGACTATTGCTGGTCATTAAACGCTACAACCTGGCGCTGCTCATAAGCGCAAATCACTTAAAAGACAATTCGAGATATAGAAGACAATAAATTAAAATAAATCTGCTTTTTTAATAATTTTGTATATATCAATAGTTTTCTGCATGACCGAAGTACATTTTGTTGTTGGTTTAATTGACTTTTTTCTACATTAATAAATGTCAAACTGCAAAAAAATCCTGACGTGGATAATGTACTGATTACATATTTGGAAACAGCATAAAAATTGCATAAGAAACACTTATTTGCATATCAGCAGTTTTCACAAAATGAAAATTTGTAAACCAGTGTAATTATAGTTCAAGGTTATTGTACATTAAGAAAAAATGTTTTCGATTACCTTTTTTAAGTTTTAATATAACATGTCAAGAAGTAATTGTAAAAGAACATTTAAGAACATCTTATTGAAATTAAGATGTCCGTATACACTGGATAAAAAATTATAGCTATAGTTATATATTATAGCATATATTTATACTAGTGTGTAACTATATACTTAATAAATTTCTGCAGTTTTTTTTACACATTTAAATTGCCATGTTTTATTTAGCAATCGTCTCTGAACATATGCTCCGCATAATTAAAGTGTAGTTTCTTTCATAGCAATTATGAACTAAACACATGTTGGATATTTTGTTCTATTAATTTCCACTCATTATATCAAACAAATATTTATATGCTAAGGATATTTTTTTTTTCATCTTCAGATTTAAATCTCTGTTCATGTGGCCAGCCCTGCTGTCCAGTATTGGAGCTGAACTAAGAATCAACATCTGAGCTCTCTGCCAAAATGAACCAGCTTGTCCAACGAAAAATGAAGGAGTTTAAACAAAGTCAGGCCAAGTAAGTGATTGTGCATCCTGTCAACTATAAACCATTATTTCATGTGTGTAGCACAGAATTTATAAAGATTAGATGCAAATTTATTCTATAAAAAGTCATCCAACTAATTTAAAAAACCCTCATTGAATGGTTCAATGCCATCCCAGTACTGGGGGATATTTTCAGTAACATCATCATCATCATTGCCCGTCATCTATCGGGGTATGGGCCACCAACTAAAGTTCTCCAGCAACTTCTACTCTGAGCCGCTCTCTCCAGCTGCTTCCAGCTGAACCCCATCCTGGTGATGTCTGGGTTTCCAAATTCTCGCCTCCAGGTGTTTCTAGGCCGACCTCTTTTTCCTTGAGGATTCCAACTCAATGCTTGCCTAGTGATGTTAAGCTTTGCCGTGGTTGCAATGTGTGGCCTATCCCCACCTTCTCTCCTGGATCTCCTCTTCTCTATTGAAGCTTGGCCGTCTGAGGCTGGCATTGGTGATGGTGTCAGGCCATCGTATTTGGAGAACTTTCCTAAGGCAGCTGTTGAGGCTCTCAGTGGTGGTCTTCTGAATCTTTCCAGGTCTCAGCCCCATATAATAGGACTGACTTTACATTGGTATTGAACAGGCGAATTTGGTGTTCAGAGACAGCTTATTGGAATTCCAGATGTTCTTGAGCTGGATAAAGGCGGCTCTTGCTTTTCCGATCCTTGCTTTGACATCTGCATCTGTTCCACCCTGCTGATCTATGATGCTACCCAGATATGGGGACTCCTACTCTCCAGTTTACTTGTTTAGGGTCACTGCATTTGTGCTGGTGGAGTTAATTTTCAGGATCTTGGTTTTAGATGTGTGTATGCTAAGGCCGACCTCCTTGCAGTGGCATTCACTAGGATTTGTTTTCCTTGCATCTGCTGATAGCTATGTGTAAGGAGAGCAAGGTCATCTGCAAAGTCCAGGTCGTCCAGCTGTTTTAGCAAAGTCCATTGGATTCCATTTCTCTTCCCTGGTGGATTTCTTTCATAATCCAGTCTATAGCCAGTAGGAAAAGGAATGGGGAAAGCAAGCATCCTTGTCTGACTCCTGTTCGTACCTGGAAGCTGTCTGTTAGCGTCTCCATGGATAACTCTGCAGGACATACCCTCATGATTTCTGATCAGTTTAACTATTTTTAAGGGACACCATAATGCTCTGAAGAAGTTTCCAGAGGATTAATTCACACTGTCGAACGCTTTCTCAAAGTCAATAGCTGATGTATAGCGGCGAATTCCACTCCAGGGACTGCTCAACTATGATGCGGAGCTGCTACATCTGGTCTGTGCATGACCTGTTTTGACGGAAACCTGCCTGTCTGTCTCTCAGCTGGGGTCGACTGCACTTTTTATCCTCTTCCAAAAGGACTCGGTTGAAGACTTTGCCTGGCACTGATAGCAATGTGATGCCCCTGTAGTTGTTGCAGTCGCTAAGGTCACCTTTTTGGGAAGCTTGATGAGATATCCTTCCTTCCAGTTTGTTGGTACGTTCCTCTCCCATATCCTTTCAAAGAGTGGGTACAACATCTCCACTGTCGTATTGAGGTCTGCCTTTAGTGCCTTGCCATGTCATCTGGTCCAGCTGCTTTCCCATTTTTTATCAGAGTGATGGCTTTTCTGGATCTCCTCTTTGGTTGGCTTATCACCGTTGATTGGCAGATCTGCTATGGCTGGTTCAATGACAGGGGGGTCTGGGTGGTGCTGGTCTGTTCAGGAGTTCCTCAAAGTGCTCAGCCCATCTATTCAACTGCTGATCTAATTCATTAATAGCTTTCCCTTTGCTTGTCTTTGACAGGTCTTTCTGGTTTGTTGGTCTTCCCTGAAAGTCTTTGTTATGTCATATAACATTTTCATGTTTCCACTGTAAGCTGCCTTTGTTCTGCTTCAGCTGCCAATCCATCCACATAGTCTTTCTTGTCCTTCCTAATACTTCTTTCACTCTTGTTGTGTGCTTCCGTATTCTTCTTGAGCTTGCTCTTTAGCTGATCTAGTTTTACTGTTGTTGACTGTTGCTTTCTTCTTCCTCCTGTCCTCTATCTTATTCAGGGTATCAGTTGTGATCCACGCTTTTTGATGGTGTTTCATTGGCCCCAGTATCTCTTGGCATGCTGATCTTAATGACTCTTTCACTTTCTGCCACTCATTTGATACACTGTAATTCTTCCACCAGTTCATGGAGCACTTCATATTTGTTCTTCAGCACCAAGTTGAACTGTTCTTTTATCTTAGGATCTTTCAGAAGGTTAATGTTGTACTTTACTCTTCTGTCTGCCGTGCTTGTCTCATATCTCTTCAGCTTCAGTTTCAATTTCGCTACAACCAGATGGTGATCAGACGCTACATCCGCCTCTCTCACTTCTTACGTCTTGTAGGGATCTTCTAAATTTCTTGTTAATGCAAAAATGGTCATCTGATTCTCTGTCACTTTATCCGGGGATATCCATGTATTCTGTGGATTCTTTTATGGGGAAATATGCCCCCTCCAATGACCATGTTATTGAGTGCACACAGGTCTGCAACCCTCCCCATTCTTGTTCATCGTTCCCAGAGCATGTGTGCCCATGACTTGTTCATAACCTGTATTTTCTGACCTAAATCTTTGCATTGAAATCTCCCATTAGGATGGTTACATCTTTTCCAGGGAAGGTCTCAAGTATTTCTGTATTCTGCTGTAGAACTGGTCTTTGTCGTCTTCATCACTGTCGTTTGTTGGTGCATAACACTGGACTATATTAGTTTTGATCTTCTTTCTTGGTACGGAAGGAGGCCGTAATGATCCTCGGACCGTGTGCTTCCCATCCAATCAGTGCCCCTGTGCTTTCTTGGACAGCATGAGGCCAACTCCCTGTGTGTGTGGTGCATCATTCTCTTCGTAATCCTGAGTTGCAGCATCTCCCCTGATAACAGTAGTCTCTGTCCAGCTTGTGTCCACCTTGTCTCGCTTAATGCCTAAAATGGTCAGTTTGTTTCTCTCCATCTCTAGCTGCTATCTGAGCCATCTTTCCTGACTCATACATGGTCCTGACATTCCATGTGCCTATTAGTGGTTTTCCTGGTTGTCAGAAGGGTAGCTCGCTTTGTGGCTTCCTTTCGGCTTTCACCACAGCTAAGTCATGAGTCTTCGTGATAAAGAACCTTCTCCCAGGAATGAAATTTCTGTTTTTTTCTTTAGTTCGTGTTTCTAGCAAAGGGTTTTTTTTACAGGGTGGGGTTGCTAGCCGCACGCCCAACCCTCCTCCTTTTTCCAGCCGGGCTTGGGACTCTTGGCGGAGTTTTTCAGTAACAGCAATAGTAATAACATTGGTTTTTTTCCATATCTGCAAAGTCTCCAAGAAAAGCAAATTACTATTAGTAAAACCTAGAATGGGTACAAATAGCAATTATCATGTCAAAATAATATGAAGCACAGCACCAGTGTGCATGAATGCATAAAGAAGTTGAGCAAGTCTTATATACACTTGCCAAATAAATTCAATTATGTTAAAGCTGCTAATGCAATAGAAAGTTTAATTTTTTTTTTTAAATCTAAAAAGTATAAATTGAAAAACTATAAAGAACCTTAAAACAATCTTTCATTAAAATGCACTAAAAAAAAACAACATTATGTCAAACAAATATTTATATAAATTATCATTACTAAAATTAAAAGCTTGCATGATTGCCAGATACTGAACTATATATTGCCTTTACATTAGTTGATAAGTAGCAATACATGAAAATAAATAAATAATCTAAATTACATGTATCTAGATGGTCACTCATGGTTATGTTTTAAGTAATGAATGTTTATAAGAATATTTGTATGACATAGTGAGTTGCTTTTTGTTAGTTTAGGAATTTTTATCATTACATATGACTACTGATTTTAAATAATAATAGTAGAACACAACTATTACCACCTCACTATAGTATTAAAAACTGGGGCCTTTATAACCATCACCACTTCTACTGTTGCATTAAAAGATAGAAACCCTACTTATGGCTTCTTATTTTAATTTTTTTTTTTAAATTGTTACTTTGGAAAATACTGTGCTTAAAACTTGTTGATAACTAATACATATTCAAGTCATTGCCTTCATATAACTATACTGTGTCTTTTTCTGTATTTTGAGCCACCCAATAAAAAAGGTCCATCTTACACTGCAACAAATAATCATATTTTTATTATAGGTCTATTGTATTTTCCAAAAATGATGATGTTACATTCTATTTAGATATTGTGTGGTTGTTTATGAGACTTACAGTAAGGGAGATCCTGATGGAAAAAAATATAAAAGTAACAAAGACTTTTTTGAAACAGAGAAAATTTAATGCAATAATAAATTATTAGTTACATCGTTTTCCATGACAAGTTTGATAAGAGGTGGTACATTTAGAAATTGACAGAATATAACTCAGGTAGCAGTCTTTGGGATTACAAGTCTCTTCTGCCTTCTAAATGGGGAGTAAAATAAAACCAAAAATTTTTTTTTGTTTTGTTTTTGTTTTTCAAGCTTTTTCTAATCACCCCCATTCAAAACTCCATTAATTTTGTTGTTGTTTTGGTTTTCTCATTCTTTGATTCTGATAGATTTAATAAATATTAATTTGGTAATTTACTTCTGTTCATAAAGCCAAAGTGATGACCAAGAAAACATACAGAATCTGAGCTCGGACAATGTGCCCGTTAAGAGGAAAAGAGGCCGGTCAGAACTAAACCAAGACGACCGTCAAGAAAACCAAATTGGTAACTTCAAAGGGGGACTGTTAGCTGCAGAGCCAAGATCAGAACCTGACACTCCAGAAAGCGTTAAGCAAAATGCACTCAAGGAAGTATCTGATGGTCAGTGTTTCTATTTGTTTTTCAGTAATATTGTCTTGTTACAATGGAGACTCTTTTTTTTTAACTATTCAACTCTAGCCTTTTTTTTTTTTAAAAGTCTTAAATTTTCTGCACGAAGGGGATGTAACTCTAATAATTAAACTCAACTGGCGTTACATCTATTTAAACAAAAACATTTATTTTCTGGATTCATAAAATTAAAGTCAGTATATTCATATACTAAAATATGTTCAATCGATTTATAATAAAATGCATCCGGTTCAGTCTACTTATAATGAAATACAACTTATTTGATCTATTTATTTATCACTGTAAATGAAAAAAGTATCAGTTAGGCTGAAACTAGCCAAATCTTGGCATAGAGGTATACCACAGTTCAACTTTGAGGTAAACGTAAAAAGGTCAATGTAATAATGTGGGTCTATTTATGGTTAAGGAAGGAAAAATGAGAAACCTGTGAGCCATGTTTTTTTCTTTGACAACTTAAAGGGATACATTATGTAAAAAAAAATATTTATCCTAATGTGTTTCAAACTCAAGTCTAATCCTAAGCCATTCGGCCATTAAATCCCACTCGCAGTGACATTTTTATAATTATTTTGAAAAATTCCAAGATATGTGAACTTGCGCTTAGTTCTAAGTGTAAGTCTTAGTAGCATACTTACTCTCATAATTTTATAAATAGATTAAAGCAGTATTTAATTGAAAAGTAAAATAATAAAATAACTATGAACTTTATTTATACATGTAGCCTACAACGTATATTTTGCAGGCATTTTGTTTTTATTAGATCGACTTTTAAAAAAGAATTTTTAAAACGAAATTTTTTGTTACGATGAGCACAAATATCTTTATCTTTGGAGATCATTACAGTTGTTTTCATTTGATGATTTTAAAATGCTTCTTGTTGTACAAATAAAACCTCCATCTACAATTTGAATGATATTATATTATTACTATTAATATTTTAGACCTTTACGTCTCATATTTAAACCCTCGCTAACTAATTCAAAACTTTAGCTAAACAAATTTTCAATTCGAGATGCACACAAAAACCCATGATAAATACTTTACACAGGAAACAGAATTCTTGATTCTTGCTTTCTGATCTACTGGCAGATGTACCTAAGCTGTAAAATATTTTTTATTTAGATTTATGATAATTCTTTAACTTTGAAAAAATGTATAGAGGTGTAATTGTTAGGTTGACATTTTTTTTCCGGTAAAGGAAGCTCTTGAAATCTTTCAAATATTATCCACTTTAATCGTGGCAATTGATCAGAATATATTGCTATTTGGTGATTAAGAGTTAATGGTTAACATTTTAAAAATACTAGTTACTTTAAATAAGATTCTTATTCGCTATCTATTGAGAATTTTTAAAATGTAAACATAATTTCAATATTTATGTTTGTGTAAAGATTCTGCATTTCTTTTTTGTCTTTTTATTTAAATTATGATTGATACTAGGTTTCCACATCTTCTTTGTCATGTGGTCGCTAATTAGTTTAATGCTAATAAGCAATGAGTTGAATTTTTTAATGAATATTCTTTTTAAAGTTTCAGAGACCCCAGGAAGAAGAAATATGGGCGACCAAAAGGCGCTCGCTCGGGAACAAAGTTTATGATGCTGTTAGGCAAAAACGTTTCCAGGAGAAATGCTAGTAGAACAAGCCCCCAGCTAAAATCTGAGGGGAAAAAGATACGGCCAAACCTTGCCCCAGTGGTGGAAAGATGCTTGCTCGTATTGTATGATAACAAAGAAAGCGTTAGAGAAAGATGGGGAGCCAGATTTAGTGGTGGATATCGCTGATGATGATGACTTTCAGGAATAAGGGACATTACTCTGACGATGATTGGGCAGTCAGCTCAAAACAGAAATGTGTCAGAAAGAAGACACTAAATATAAACGTTGATCTGCCTTGTTTTGATCTACACAAGTTTTTGCCTTTAACAAAATTTATAATTTGTGTACTTATTTAAACTTTATTGATGACATTTAATTTAATAATCGTCATTATAATATTGGCAATGCTTTGTCGTACCAAATCATAAGATATTTTAAAAATTATTTTCAATTTTTTATTACAATTCTAAAAAAAGAAGCCAATCATTATCTTTTTTCTTTTCTTTTGTTTGGGAATTCTAAGCTCTGTAAAAATTTATTTTTTTATTTTCCAGTGAATTAGTGTAGAAATATGCTTCCCTCTGTTGTCAGTGATTTTGTTTCTTTTTACTCAATAAAGTGAGACAGTCAGTTAGATGTCTTATTTGACCTTAGTTTTACCTGTCATGTTGCCTTAGGTCAAGACACATGGTCTTTCTCTTTTGTTTCCGTATGGTTGTACAGAATGATTAAACCATAAGCCCAGTATTAGCTGAAAGGTTCATTATACTTCAAATTTTGTTAAATGTTTTAATTAAACTCTGTTATATTATTATAAGTTGGGTTTTTCTAAATTTGGTCTTTCAATTAAAATGTTGTTGTAATTTTTGTATATATATATTGTAAGGCATAATTTTGCTTTTTTTTTTTTCTTAATGTATCAGAAAAGTCTTTCTGTATTTTTTTATTTTGTTCGCAGTGGTTGTAGCATCTGGCGAATCCGTATTTTTTTCCGGGTACCAGCCATAGATATTGTCTGCACACACCCTAACCCTATTCCTAACCCTAATATAATGGCCGGTACCTGAAAAAGAAATTCGGATTACACCTGGTTCCTAACCCTAATATAATGGTGCTGATCGTGAATCAGAGCCACTTCTGCTCCTTGTTTTAAATATTATATAATTGGTTACTATGATCTAATTATATGCAAGAAAATGCTATTTTACTTTGATTTTTTTTTTTTACCAATGTCAGTTTTATTATACATGTATACTGTATTGAGGTGGGATAACTCTGCCCAATAAATACTTATTTTGAGAATGTGATATTTTGTTTTGAGTTTTCTACAGTTCTTGCTTGATAAGTTTATCCTATAAGTAGGCTTGGATTTTTGTTTATAGGGTAGAAATATGCAGGCTCAGAGGTTCCTTGCCAAGTTATTGGGTTAAGATTTGCAAGTGACATCATCAACAACTTTTTGTCTAGGGCAGTGATGTGCAAGACCTAAGAGATGACACCACGATCACTCCTCTTACGCCTATGAGATGTAAAAAAAATTAAATAAAGCAAAAGACAATCAGAGGCGTAGCGAAGGGGGGGGGATTGTGCCCTGGGCACCAAATGGTATATTTTACATATTATATGGGGGGGCGCTAAAAAGGTATAGAGCCCCGGGTCTGTGTTACCCTACGCCACTGAAGACATTTTGTCAATGAATAAAACTTAATTAAATAAATAAATGTGAATCAATGAAAAGGGCTATTGATTATGCAGAAATGTAAGCAATATTCAAATCCATAATTAGGCCTATAAAATTTTAGTTTTTTTTTTTTAAACAAAAAAGCCAAAATGTAAAACTGCCCAAACTGGCAGGAATATTGCTCCATATGGCAGACACTTTTGGTGGCCTTTTTTTTAACCACTGCTTGTAATGGGCTTTATTATCCAGAACATCCCTAGTCTAGGGCTCCAAGTGCACACATGCCCAGGACTCCACAGGAAAAAACGTGGTTGAGTTCTGGAAACTCTCTATGGTCATTGCAGGTACGCTTTGATATTGATAGACAAAGAACTTAGAAATACATACTTTCCAAATATTACAATGATTCAATGGGGGAAGAAGATACAGATTTCTCATTTTTTAAAAAAGCTAACAAATAGCCCTAGGCTAATATACCAGTATTGGTCATGCCATGCCTTATCTGGCATGTGATGAGTTGTTACACACTTGGTATTCTCATTTTTTTTTTCAAAACCAGAATCAGCAGCATGACTTCATTTTTGTTTCCAACAGTTACAACATTTAGTGCCATTGATAACTGGTTATATAACTTGACCTTCAGGTCCGCTACGAGGGCAAACGAAATACTTGTAAGGGGACATAAGTCTTTGGCTCGGATATTGACTTAACTGTAGCACAATGTAAAAAAATGACATTCCTATCATATACAGTGCTTAATTGTGCCGGTACGCACCGGTACGGCGTACTGGCACTTTTCAATGTGGGGAAAAATTACTACTTTTGTTGTATTTTTATTATTTATTATTATTTATTATTAATTTATTATATTATTAATTTGTTAAAACTGAATTATTTTAAAATTGTGCGCAATAAGAAACAAACTAGCTAAAATTTGGGCAATCCATCACTGAGTACCGGCACCTATTTTTTTTTTTTTTACAAAAAAGCACTGTATAAATATATAAATACACACACACACACACACACAGTGACGTCACTAGGAGAGGAGTGGAGTGCGGGGGGAGGGGTTGCGGACCACACTGCGACACCAACATAGGTATGACACCAAAATCAATAGTTCTTAATTTTATAACAGAAAGCATACGGTCTGGTGGGGTGTTATAACCAAACATAGTTAAAAGCATGAGCAGTAGCACAGGGCGCCACCATGCAGAGTAGCGCGCACAGCAGTAGCGCATGGTGCCACCATGCAGAGTAGTAGTGCATGGTGCCACCATGCAGAGCGGTATGACAGGGTGCCACCATGCAGAGCATCTAGAGTTTAAGTAAATGAATACAATTCTGAGATGGCTGAGATAAAGCTGAATACATCAGTGTTATTGAGATTAGTGAGGACAATCTACGTGTACGATAAAGGCATCCGTATCTTATCAAAATTAGTTTATAAATGTCCTGGCACGTCATGGAAGGATATCCTGTAGGATTAAAGGTTGTGAAGTATTTTGGAATTATGTTCGACAGCACTAGTGTTGTTTTAGTCCCAGGTCATATTTTAGTTTCAGTTTTTATTTCGTTTTTTCTGTAATAATTTTAGTTTTCGTCTAGTTCTAGTCTTGCTGCTAATTTTAGTTTTAGTTGTCTCAAGCTGACGAAAAGTCAACATTTTCGTCAACGAAGGTTTTAGTTTTAGTTTTCGTCAACGAAAACAACACTAGACAGCACACCTGACATATCACAACACTGACCAGATGTTGACAGCACACCTGACATATCACAACATTGACCAGATGCTTGACAGCACACCTGACATGTCACAACACTGACCAGATGTTTGACAGCACACCTGACATACAACACTGACCATATGTTTGACAGCACACCTGACATGTCACAACACTGACCAGATGTTTGACAGCACACCTGACATGTCGCAACGTTGATCAGATGTTTGACAGCACCTGACATATCACAACACTGACCAGATGTTTGACAGCACACCTGACATATCACAACACTGACCGCTGACAGCACACTTGACGTGTCACAACACTGACTAGTTGTTTGACAGCACACCTGACATGTCACAACACTGACCATATGTTTGACAGCACACCTGACATGTCACAACACTGACCAGATGTTTGACAGCACACCTGACATATTACAACACTGACCAAATGACAGCACACCTGACATGTCACAACACTGACCAGATGTTTGACAGCATGGACATGTCACAACACTGACCATATGTTTGACAGCACACCCTGGAGAGTCACAACGTTGATCAGATGTTTTATTAGCAATACCTGACATATCACAACACTGACCAGATGTTTGACAGCACACCTGACATAACACTGACCAGATGTTTGACAGCACACCTGACATATCACAACACTGACCAGATGTTTGACAGCACACTTGACGTGTCACAACACTGACCATATGTTTGACAGCACACCTGACATGTCACAACACTGACCAGATGTTTGACAGCACACCTGACATATCACAACACTGAACAGATGTTTGATCGCTCTAATTTTTGAGCTTTAAAAGAGATATGAAAGATGAGAAGACATCTAAAGGCATGCAGATATTGATCTTGACAACGCAAGAGAATGGTGAGTGTTTGATGTTTTTAAATTCATTGCTGAATGGGGCTTATTAGAATCTTAGCTAAAATTTTCATTGAGCCTGCAATCGTGTATCCCAATATGTGTGTCTGTAGCTTCATGCGAGAGGAGCTTTTTCAAAACTGAAAAGGATAAAAAAAATTACCTACTATCCACTAAGGGTTGCAATCAGCTTTCTGATCCTGCTCGCTTTTCGCCGTAAGTGATATGCTGAAAGATATTGGTATTGGATGGAGGGATTGACAGATTTGCAGCTTTGAAGACCAGGAAAGGAAAATTTAAAAATAAAGTTTATTGTCAAAATAACAATAATTTGACGTAGCTTTGCTGGCGCAGGAAAATTCGAAATATGTTTCATTGTTCAAGGGGGTGTCTGGTGGGTGGAGAGGAGAGTGGGAATCGACATCCTGAATTTTCCATACTCACACATACACAATAAACTATATATATATATATATATATATATATATATATATATATATATATATATATATATATATATATAATCAAACAACAATGTCTGATTACGTACTTCACTCTTGAAGATGTAACCCAACTCTGCACTTCAGGCCTTAGATTTATATTCTTATTATCTTTCTCTGTAAACATAGTGCAGGCCATGGTATTCTGTCTGTAAATGTAATCGTACACTACGTTTTGTTTTAAGCACGTCCCAAGTTTCTGATGTGGCAAAAACTGGCTTTTTTACCATGGCATAATTTTCTCTGGGTCAGGTTGCCAATTTAGCCAAATTTCAAAGAAGATTTTTAAAAATATATTTTTATTTCAAACAGCATATATACATGTTTTGTTACGCCATAACGCAAAAGAAGAAAAAACTTGAAAATGACCGGCTCAAAAAGAATCTTTAAAAAAAATGATAAGCGAAGTTTACTAGGCCTATTTAAAAAAAATGATAAGCGAAGTTTACTATTTAAAAAAAATGATAAGCGAAGTTTACTATTTAAAAAAAAAATGATAAGCGAAGTTTACTATTTAAAAAAATGATAAGCGAAGCTATCATTTAAAAAATGATAAGCGAAGTTTACTATTTAAAAAAATGATAAGCGAAGCTTACTATTTAAAAAATGATAAGCGAAGTTTACTATTTAAAAAAATGATAAGCGAAAGTTTACTATTTAAAAAAACAACCACCGTTATGTCAACGCTCCTACAGTATTTCAGCGGGTACTGGCTATGTATGATAGTTTACGACATTTTATAAACAATTTCTGAGATGCTTATACATTAAATTCATCTCACCTATAGGCCTATACTATCAATTAGATAAAGAAATTTAATATTAAATAGTTATTTCAATAAATTAGCAAGGTGAACAGTGCCGAACCATTTGAGGGGGCGCATCATCGACATTCGACACCATGACATGAGATAATGCACTTAATATTTAATGTAAAAAAAAATTTGGGCCCTGCCGCCCAGGGGACTTTCGAATTCGGATCCCCTCCCCTCCCTAGTTACGCCTTTTGCATCTGCGAAAAATCGTATTACAAAAAAAACCCAGCTTGTTTTTAAATATTTTTTTTTAGAAAGAATCACATTTTATAAATTTACACCATGTCACCAACAACTCTTTTTTAATGCGAATAAGCCAACTAATATTTAAACAATATCTTCTATATCATACGAATTCCAACCATCAATATATTCTTGTCACTAAACTGCAGTGCTTTTTTTTGTGCTGGTACGCACCGGTGCCGCGTACCGTCACCTTTTTCAATGTGGGTAAAAAAAAAATACTTTTCTTGTATTTTAAAGTTTATTATTAATTTATTATATTATTAATTGTCAAATTGAATTTTTTTTAAGATAGTATCTTTGCAGTTGTGATTTGCATCGAGGTGCGAACTGGTAGTTACACCACTGAGTACCGGCAGGCGCATACATATTTTACTATATAAACTGTCTTTTTCATATGTGAGCCCCCCCGGAAAGTTTATATGTGAGCCCCCCAGCATTTTTTTTTTCTGATTGCGCCACTGGAGTACCGGCACCTTATTTTTTTTTTTTACAAAAAAAGCACTGCCGTCTGTATCAAAATCTTACAAAATCTAAAATAACTTTAATTCAATTTTGAGATAAATCTGTTTTTTTAACGAAAAATGAAAGATTAGCCAAGATTGAATCTAGCTTACATATTTCTAATTCAGATTTACAATGTAAAAATAAAGAGCTGACAAAACAATGCTCGCGTGGCACAGGTTAGCGTGCGCGAGTGTGTTCAAATATAAGCCAAATCTTGTTTCTGTGTTATTCTCGTCTTCTTGGTTACACATTTAACTGATTCATTGAATCTCACTAATTACTGAAATTATAGTGTTTACGTGCGCTTTGCTGCGTCTCTGTTGATTTCGACTCGAGATATATTATTACAGCCAATGTAAAGTAATGCATTTTTTAGCCTACTACATGTGTATATTCCAATCTGTTTATCTATTTATAAATAGCTGTTGATATTCGCCAATGAGATGTCAGTCCACGATTTATTCATTCCAATCTGACTACTAAATATTTTTTTAAAAATCCCATGTGATACTTATGCTATCAGGAAGACGAATGTTGTTGTTATCTAGCGTTTTTCAAACTAATTGCCTCGCCCTTAAGTCATTAAAAAAAAAACGCTTTTTAAAAAAAAAGAAACAATTTTTAGGTGGAGAAATATTCGAAGAAATAATGATGATCAAGGTCATTATGAGTTGAGAGAACTATCCAGTTCTATTCGCGGATAGTCTGGTGAACTCTGGTATTATGCGGCCAGTAACCTACACTAATTAGGCCTAAGTGTTATGCTTGAACTAAGGGGCCGTTCACATATTATATAACGCCGAAGGGGGAGGTGGCAAATTTCTTGTTTTTGTTATATTGGGGGCCGTGTGTGTTAAATAATGTTATATGGTTAGGGGGGTAGACAATTGACATTTTTGCGATGTATAATAGAACGGGCTCCTAATGAAACACTACTTTAATGTTACCATTACTTCATTTTCCCGCCAGAAATATTCCCAGTCATTCACTGATAAAATATTACACACACATTCTTTAACCTATTTTATGTTTACAAGCAAATCAAAATGAGCTAATGTGTTATCTATGTTTTTTTTTTAAGAATATTATGTTTAGAGAAACACACACAACCCTAGTCATCGGGAAAGGAGGGGGAGGGGTCAGACCTCCCAAAGCAAACATATATACAGCTAGTACACTAAAAAGTCGCGCGTATCATCTACTAAAATTCATTGATATTTCAGTATCACGTATTCCCAGTGATGGGCACGAACGAATGCTTTATCTTAAGAAATTAAAACTTTTGGTTACAAATAGTTCAAAAATAGTTTCAATTTAAACTTTTGGTTACAAATAGTTCAAAATAGTTTCAATTTAAACTTTTGGGTACAAATAGTTCAAAAATAGTTTCAATTTAAACTTTTGGTTACAAATAGTTCAAAATAGTTTCAATTTCTAACTGAAAAATAATTAACTTTTTTCTTCCAAATAAAATAAAATGTACCACGTATTAAAAACAAATATTTCATTAAATCGTACACATAATGGGCAAAATTATTTTTACTAAAAAATATGCCGAAGTGCCCTTCCAGGTATATAGATTATACATTATTTATTTGTTAATTTATCTTAACTTATCAACCGATGTAAAGGCGTAGTTAGCTCAGTACATGTCGTCATCACCCACGCTTTTAATATTTAATTAAATTTTTAGTATTATTAACTAAAACAAGCTTTAACTTAACTTTTTCATATAGTTAGTTAGCTTTGCTTGTAACTAGAAAAAAAGTTAGTTCAACTTGTAGTTTATTCAAATAAATGTAAACGAACTCAAAACTCATATAATATGTAAATAAAGCATATCTTCTATATGTAATCATGTTCAGCCAAAATATTTTTTATGGATGGAACTGTGGCAAAACCTAGAGAGCAGCGATCCACTCCTTTTCGGATGAACTTGGATTTATGGGGGCCAGTGCCGGGCTTTGGGGGCCCTAGGGGCTTGGCCTCTTTTGGGGGGCCCATGCATTTTAACATTCGACACCATAACATGAGATAATGTACTTAATACTTTAATGTAAAAAAATTTTGGGGAATCCCCCCTCAAGCTGGGGCCCAGGAACTTTCGAATTTGACCACCCTCCTCACCCTAGGCGCTCTCCAGCGGGGCGGCATTGCGTGAAAACCTCCCGGGTGCAATTTCACTTCTAGCTACGCTGATGATTCGTACTACAGGCCATTCCATCTTTTAATTTGATACGACATATGGGTCGTTCGCAAATGCAACGCTTAGGGGGAGAAATCAGATTTTGTGACAGGGGGGGGTCTGTGAAATTGTGACGTCACAAAAAATAATAATTATCTATGAGGGAATCCGAAATTTGGTTGAATTTTCTGCCAAATTACACCTTCAACTTGGAAATTTTGAAAATTGACCGTTATGAAATTGGCGTTGAATCGCAGAAAAAGAAGAAGAAGCTATTGAAATTATCTCTATCGATCAACATCTGAATGCCTTATGGGAAAAAATGTAAAAGAATGATTTTCTCCAAAATTAACGAAAGAAAAATAAATCAGTAATTTGAGGTATTTTACTTATTTCCTTAACTTGTGACGTGACATGGAGGGGGGTGAAAACGGTGGACACTTGCGGGGCAGGGGGAATTCAAATGTCGTTTTTTTGCGTTACGTCATTTACGAACAAGCCCATATGTAACACTGCTCTCCAGTTGGCGGACCTGGGCTACGCAGGTCTAGAGAGCTACCAAATCCATAACCATCGTGTCCACGCTAACCTGTCATCGGTGACCGCGTGCAGTTCTCCAGAGGTCAATGCACACACTGGGCAGTTTACATAGGTATGTGAAGGTATTTTACTGTTAACTTTGTTGTTTTTTCTTTTTGGGCATTATGAGACTGGATGTTATAAACCGGGTTGGGTGATTATGTGAAACGTAAGTTTTGTGCTAATCACCGGTTCGGGCCCCAAAAGCGTTGTTTCAATTTGATCCCCATGGCGTTCACACGCAGAGTAGGCTAATGTAGAAAGGGCACTAACACATTTCCATAAGGGGATGTCCATCAATTACGTTAACTGTTTTATAAGGATAATAACACATCCTCCACAACAAGTGTTAAACTTCCAGTGGTATCCCTATCACTCCAACTAAATTTTGTCGAAGAATGTAACCCCCATTACCATAGATAGTTAAACTTTAACTACACACCGAACACTATCCGGCACCGTCCGGAATGTAACTATCATTTTAAATATTATTTATCATTAGCTATCATTTTCAAATAAATCAATCGTTGACATAATTTAAAGTTTTCGAATCGTCTTTCTAGTGTCATTTTTGTTAGGCAAAGAGATATACTAGGCGTAAAGTTTTAGATGAGACTGATGGAGTATGTAGTCTGTATGTAGGTCAGATATAAACCTAGACAGACCGGCAGATATGAATCTTTGAGACATGTAGCTTTTAATTTCAGATAGGAACAGACTCAGAGACATACAGACAGAGACTATCTAGACAGACTCAGATATAGTACGACAGACCAAGAAGAGAGGGCCTTTATTTGTGAATTAATAATAGATTAGAAAAGACCACATCTGCTCAATGATCTCTCAACAGTGTTATGGTTTATATATTTACTTTTTTCTCATTTTGATCAATTTTCCTGTATAGTGGCCGCCGTATTATTGTTTTCGAATTCTATGATATCATCTTTTTTATATAACGACAAATATTTAAAAACAGACTAGGCCATCAAAGCAATGAGTTCTTTACACGCTTGTGGGGTCGCAAATAATGCGTCGGGTCTTGAGTAGTTCAATAACACGTCCGTTTTTGCAGACTGGGGTCTTGCTATGTTAACCTATGCGTTTTAAAAATATCTATATATTTTTTATTCTCTTGCTGTTTGCAAAGATAACTGATCAAATCAGTTTTCCTATTTTTAAATAGTCACATCCAGAACGAGGCATTTATATAGATTAGTTGTTGTAGTGTCTTATTTCCACACGTTTATGGGCGAACAACGGGAAAATCACCAATTTTCCATCATCGGTCAGTTGGGATATCGGTGGATAGTTTGATGTTTGAAGTAAGTATATCAATATGGTGTTAACTAACTCCCGTTTCGCCGAGGGTAAATTATGGACAGAATGTTCCGATATTATAGTTGTATTGCGGTAGATCTATATTACACAAGTAGTAAATACATACAACGTATGTTCGTTCAGATAAGGCAGTACAAATAGTTGAATAATATACATGTACTCTTGTGTGCAGACAGTATGCCAATAGATTTAGTCAGATATTGGTCGAATATATTATTAACAAGAGAAATAGATACATAGAAATGGCTAAATAGAGATAGGCAGATAAAGAAAAATCGTTTCTACAGACAGATAAATACATATACTGACAATATATATATATATTATAGTTCATATATGTATATATATATATATACGTATATATATATATATATATATATATATATATATATATATAGAGCATATGGATAGTAGATATAGATAGTAGAGAGAAGAGAGAAATGCTGAGACGGAGCGCGTTCTTCTCCACAGGTCTGCGCTCCCCTCGTCCCCGCCGGGACATTCTAAAGGGAATGGCGTTGAGCCGTCGAGAGTCGGAATAAAAGCGAAATAATTTGGAAAACATTTCGCCTTCAATGGACCTATCTCAGTATGGGTTGAGGGTAGATCCCAAAAAGGTGGGTTCACGTTTATCCTTAAAGCTTAATAACAATTGTAGCGGGCCTCTGGTTATGCGTATTTTAAAACTCTCTTCTGAAAGTTATTTTAATTTTTTAGTCCTTAATATAATAGAAAAAGCGACGGTCGAGTGGAACAGTGCACCTCGTATACTTGCTGTGACGTCAGATGGATGCTGCCAAGTCCGACATACACGCATTTCTCTATTGCCTGTACTCAGTTTGTATTGTAGCGTCTTACTTAACAACTTGTCATTTTTAGTTTGCCGCTTGCATCGTAGTTAACTTCTATTTCAGACATGTCGTAACTGATTGAAGGGCATATGTTGTACAAATTTAATTGCAAACACGTTTTTACGTCTATTTTTATAACAGGTGGGGGGCGGGACTGTGAGATTCTGGGAATCTTTTTCCTTTCTGGTTGGGCCTTTGTTAAGCAGCAATCATTTGTCGACAGGCTTACTACATGTTAAAAAGACTATCTGACCATCTAAATAAAACTTTGAAAATTATGTGAACTCTATCATTTTATAACAAAAACTATCAATCGAGTTTCATTAGTCTAATTAAAGTGTTATAAAACCGTCACGGTGTAAAAATTACCACCATACAGTCGCCAGTAAGGCGCAGATATGCAATGTCACACAACATATATCAGATGATTTTGGTAGAGCCAAAGCACTCTACTCAATCGCTCACACCATTTCCCCTTCTCCTCTCAAAGTAATATACTGGTAATACGACCACAGCCTTCACGACAACCGCATATTTGAGATGTGATCCACGTAGAATAGCAAGATTATCAGACTTAATATAATAAAAATGATGATCACTTTTTTTGTGTTCTGTATATGCGCTTATTTGCCCTGCCCTATTTACTAGCGGTCACGGCTTCCTGCTTCATCCGGTCGTTGGGTTCTCTGCATGTCCACATCCGCTATTGGATACATGGCATGAAGAGTTGTGACATCTAAAAAAAAAGAAAGACACTCAATGTGCCTATGCACGTGCTTGTCTACCATGGAACTAAGTCAAGTCAAATAGTAAGATGCCTATTTTCAAAAAACATAATAATAATAGAGATGTGCGATTTCGGTCAGCGTTACATCCAAAATGACACAATAGATCCAGTTTAAAGTGCTGCCTCGAAGCTAGCAAGTACTTCTGAGCGCAATATCTGTTTGAAACATGTATTAACGACAAAATGTTTTTCTTTAATACATAGTTTGGTGATTTCTGACGGGGCGCGAGCACAGCAAAGTCGCTGTGAGGCTAAAAGGAAATAAAACAAAACTCGGTAGAAGATAAATGAAGTTGGGATTATAACTTAACTGTTTTTGTTTATTGTGTGTATTGTTGTCTATCTATAAATTATCTGACTAGCTCACCAGTTGCTCTTCTTTATTAAGTTCGGTTTTGCAAAATGGTAAAAATATAGACTTAATGGATATTTTTAGATTGTTTTTCACCATTTTTTTACATAGCGTTTTTTTATAAAAAATGAAGTCGCTGATTTTAGAAATCGTGCATGGTTCACACCTCATTTAAAAATAAATAGTTTTAGCGACGCTAATCGCAAAAAATCTAAAAATAACGAGAGAAATGTGAAACAACAGAAGCCAATCGTTTTTCGCCATGCGGCAATCACTCCTTCTTTCGCACGTATTTATTGAAACAGATTAAATTTGGTTGTGTTATAACCATTCTTTGTTTCTCTCTCTCCAGCACTTTCATGCTGCACGCCTCTATACTGTACTCTGCTTGGCCTATCTATCACTTGTTTGAGATTGCACTATTTGAATGAGAAACCTTCAATAAATAGATCAAGAGACAAATATTCTAATTTTCAGAGTAAATTGAAAATACAAGATTTTTTTAAAAATCGTGTGGAGTGCTTGAAAAAAAATACGTTTCTCATTCGGCTTAAATTTCATCATAATGCCTGACTTTATCCAAAACAAAGGGATCGTTATTAGTTTCACCATACTGTAGGCTATTTTAGGTAACGCTTTCTAAGATCGATATGGAAGACAGATCTATCCAATTTTTTATCACTATGGGATTTATCTATTAAAATGTAATGAGTATAAGAGAAAGAGTGACGACATGTTCAAATACGAAACAGTATTTAGACATCAAGAATTCTGTACAGGACGATGACATGCCCCGTACAAAATGAAGATGACAATTAAACAGATTATCTAGGTGATTTATTTAGTAAAAGACATTTGCTTAGCAAACACACTTGTTCAGAGTGCCTATTTAGTAAACAATATCTTAGAATATTTACAGTTGTGTTTTTGTCATTACACAGCGGACACATGTCATAAAGCAATTGTGGCCTCCTAATTGTGTACTTTCTATGTCAAAAGTATATAATTATGGGCTCCTAGTTGCATCGCACAGTCTGCCACTGGGCCAGGCCCTTACTTTTAAATAGCATAGACTGATAACGAAAGTCCTGCTCCCCCCTTTTGAAATGAGTTGCCCGCTATTACGAATGGATCTATACATGTTAAATATAACTGGTTTTAAAATATATTATTCTACCTTTTAAAGTGTCTGCGTTTTCGGTTGATGAAACCAATTAGTTTTTACATCATGCTCTGCCATTTCCCAGCGGCCATGTTAACGCACCATAAAAAAAATATATAGTGTCACACTATATTATAGCCGATCCGGTTTTCATATAATAATCTGTTCAATATGAATCCACTCAAAATCAAAGTAATAAGTTAAACAGATTAACATGATCCTTCGACGACGACAAAGGTCTCTGACATGTACATCGGTGCACCGTGTCTGTAGCGTGAGGGCGCACGTGCTCCGTCTCTCAACTTATTTGTTCTGGCCACGGCTCCCCTGCTATTGCCTGCCTCTGCTGGACACGCAATTTCGAATGTCTATTCCTGTTGTAGAATCCTCACGTTATGGCCAGACACTCCTCCTCCCACAACATTTGTGACTGAATTAATCATATTTATACAGTAGACTATAAGTCAATCCAATCATTGCTGCATGCGCTCTTGACAACAATAGACATATGTTTATTACTAGAAGGGATTTTTCCATTAGATCGAGGCTATGTGTTACTGGAGATGGGGGCGGAGAGATTAGTCAAACGCCTCTGCACCCGCATTTGTTTTTCCAATTTGTAGTGCTGATTTTTTGTCATGCAATATTTTCGGCGCTTCATTCATGCTGTGCTACTCTCCAACATCGGTACTGGAGAGAACTATGTTGAGACTGTCAACATCAAGAGAGAGAGAGAGAGAGAGAGAGAGAGAGAGAGAGAGAGAGAGAGAGAGAGAGAGGCCCGTTTCACAGTTGTCGACACAGAAGCGCAGGGGTGGGAGGAAAGGGGGTTCAAATTGAAGTTGGAGGCTCCAATGTTTTTACATTAAATATTGTGATATTGCAACATTCATATCATGTGAATGAATAGTCACGGCAGGGGCCCAGTCCCTAGTTCAAGTACCACAGGACAGTAAGGGTAAGTTAGTCAGGGCTGCGTGAATGAGAGGTTCTATATATAAAAGCAAATAATAATTTATTTTACATGTTCAGACAATTATTTAAATCAATTAATTTCATACTTCTAAATGATGAATTTGCTTTGAGTGCTTTTCGAGACAAGTGAGGGGGTGACCCGGCCCCCGCTCCCTCCCCGACCCTCTAATTCTTACTGCTGCTCAGGGGCCACTCACAGCCACGCTCCTCTTCTCTATCTGGAATTTGATTCGCCTTCTTCCCCCAAACCACAGACAGTTATACTATGTTTACACAGTCTGGTGCTGACCTTTATTAAATAAATATTTATTTGTTAAATAATGAGATTCGGTTCTTAGAAAATAAATAAATTACTTCTAAAAATAAATATTTTAGTTCAGAATAGCTATAGTTAACTGACAATATCCTCATTTAAATAATGATACTGCTTAATGTTTTAGGTAAAGAAACTACATTGTTTTTCTTGGAGAAATAAACATATAAGCACGATTTTAAACCATTCGTTAAATAAAAATAAAATTCTTTAATTATTTTAAAGTTATATTAGTTATTAACTATATTACACATGAATTTTTCATCGTGAATGAAAACATCAGAGTTGAGAGTTATAAATTTAACTTTAAAGACGATTATTGGACAAGATTCATATTATAATATATCTGTAACCCAAAAAACGATAACAGAAAGTGCATTGTAATAACTTCTTTTACTTGAAGTCTAGCGATTCGTCTATAGTATTTTAATATGATAATATTATATTATAGTATATTAAGAGGATGGCAAACATTTGAACAGTTCCTTAAATTAGATGAGTTCAACCAAAGAGCATTTAAATGTATTATATTAAATTATTTATAATAAATAATATAGTTGAAGAAATGTCATACAATTAGAGTTGAGGAGAGTAAATTATAATATATAACATTTGTGGTTGCTTCATATCATTGAGACTGTATTTGTTTTTCGTACTAAAACATGCAATTCTATAGAAAAATAAACTAATAGAGGCACACTTAACTGTAGCTGAATGCTTTTTTAAAATCTTTCTATCTTTTAATATTGAATACAGAAGTCAATATGTGGAAGATACAAAATGTTGATTTCCATTAATGTGAATACACTACTTGATGAAATAACAGAGTAGACAGCAACTTCGTCTAGTCGGATCCACCAAATAGGTATTTAGCGTATTTTACCTAATAAGTATTTTCTTATTTCTGTTTTTTACTTACATTTATTAAACTCGAATTTGAAAACTAGCATGATAAGCTCCTAAGTAAGTATTATAAAATTAATATTTCATTTACTTATCTGATCATTTTCTGTGGTCGTCACGACCCAAACAACTAATGAATGACTCAAGTTGGTAATTCGTTGTTTTTTTCGTAATCTAAAATTGTTTTCTTCCTCTGTTCATCATTTAAAGTTGTGGAGAATGGTTCTTTAGTTTAATCTTCTGTTTCACTTAATAGCCTTTTTTTATTATAAAGACATATGGTTTAGTAGAGAGATATTGCTGTGTATGAAATTATTGACAAATGGGGAGAGCTTAGATTTTTTATATTGAAATACGCTCTTCTTAAGTTTTTAGAGAATTCTAACGAGTTGGTCACATTGTAAAGCTTATTTTTATTTAATTATTTTAGGCTCAGATGGTCCAATTGAATGCTCCAATCATACCAGTATCATGAGATGCAATAAGACAAAAGCGGTAAAAAGAATCTATGTTGGTAAATTAAATTGGAGAGTTTTTAATTTGAAATAAGTTATATGTTGTGAATTCACGGTTATTTTTCTGATATATCAACAACAGTGGTTATGGATCAGATCGGCATTTTTCACAAACTTCTTTGACGAAAGCTTCGCAGCTCCTTTGTTCTTTTTTGATTTTTATGTATGATGGGATACGCTTGACTATGCTACAAAAATTATCTTAACTTAAAGCTAAAAAGAAATTTTTTGCCGCTACAGGTTAGTCGTCGGGTAAATATTTTAAAAATATTTTTTTTAACTTTACAGAATGAGGAGAAAATTTCTCAAATAGTTATTGACAGACAATCATTTTTTAAAAAAAGACATATAAAACTGTCAAATAGTCAACAATTTTGTTATTTTTCAAAAAGGTTTTTCGTTATGTAACTATTGTATCTATTTTACCGTCATTTTTTCGCATTTAGCATATCTGTTTTTCATCAATGAAAGAAATTTATATCTTTTGTCTTAGATTTTACCTTAAAGCTTCCGTAAAGCTATGTATTGAGAACATTAATTATTCAATATTATAGATTATAATTAATCTTTTGACATTTTAAATAACTTTGTGTGTCACCAGATTTGTGAAAACGACTTTTATCATCAGCCTTTGGGTAGTTCGTCTCTGTTTTCATCAACATCCTATCATCATGATTTGATTTATTTTCCAATACTTCAATGAGTATTGCGGGTATAGCGGGCCATCATTGAAATAAAGTTTGTATTATTTTACATACATGTAGCTAAATCATGTTATTGCTGTATTATTATTTTTTTAACTGCTGTTTTTTAGAACTGTTTAATAATAAAATATTTAACCAAAGGCTTCAAGTTATGTATTATAATTACGCACTTACGGGAATCTTTCGTCCTGTAACAAGAGCCTGCCGATATAAATAAACATATTTTTTGTAGAGGGTTTTGAATGTCAGAATGTTATTCATCATTGTCTATTTATTCATTAAATAACGAATCAAATGCTGTTTGAAATTAGAAAGTGTAACACGCTAGAAACATAAATAGAGAGTCGGAATAGAAATACATCACGCAAGATTCCATGTAAGGAGTTTTTTTTTAATTTAAATATATATGACTTCGACCAATGTTTTATCAAAATTACTATAAAAAAACTAAATTACGCCATATATTTATTTCTTATTCAGATTTCATTATAATTTCAAGTTTGAACACGCTGTATGATCTTATTCATTAAGTTTCTACAGGCATAATTAAAATATTATGAGTGTAAATACTGATTTCCGCCATATGTTAGAAACATCAGGTGTTCAAACAATAAATATTGTTAAATTTCTCCTGATCCTTGTACAGTGCTTTTTTGGTGGCTCGGCACGGCCAAGGAAAAGATCGCACTAATGTGTGGACAAAGTACTTTTCTATTCTAACGTTTATTATTAATTTATTATATTATAAATTTGTTGCAATTGGGCTATTTAAAATTGGCAAAGATAACAGGTGCAAACCGAAAGTTAATGTCTATCAGTACCCATTTTTTTCTTTTTTCAAAAGCACTGGATATATAAACTAAGTTGTGCCAGATATAGAAAGTCGGTCATTAACTTCGTCCTTGTGATTGCGAAAAAGACTATTTTTAAGTTCAAATCCGAGGTTAATAACCTGGTTTGTCATCTGAAATGATGCTATGATTTATTTTAAAATGGTATCAGTTAGAGGTGATGTATTTTAAGTGTAAAGTGTTGGCGGGGAAAATTTTTCAAGTTGATTTTACACCTAATTTAAAGTTTACAGAATGATTACAGTTGATAGTCTCTGAATATTCTTCACATTTCAAAAGGTGGGTTCAGTTCACACTTTATAAAACCACATGTAGAAAGAAAATTTAACAAAACGCATTTGGAGACTCCCTGCTTTAATTTCAATAAATTCCAAAAGGGTCACATCTACCAGACCAATGCTAATTATGAAGAATTATTTTAATGTGTCTTTTGATTAGGTTTAATATTTGTGTTTCATCAAATACACATAAAAATAGAGCTGGTTCTCGACAGATTTGAAATTTGAAATAAGCTTTCTAAGGGGAGTAAGCTCAATATGACCGTGATTGTGCAATCATCATTACAGTGGAAGTTGATCTCGGCAAGACCAAGCATGTTTTATTTCAGCCAAATTTTAAAAATTCAAACATGGTTTGGGAAGATATTCTAAAGTTTGGGTTTGAAACTGACAAATTCTAAAAAATGCGAATTATTTTGAATGAGATATATAAGTCATTATATATGTGGTGATTGTTTAATAATTATATTTTCCTAGTCTAATCCTCACGGCTAATCGTGATTTGTCAGTTTTGTGGGATAAAACTTTCAAATATCACATATAACTGATTTATTTATATAAAAATTGTTGATAAAGGAATATCTGTTTAATCAATTTTTTTTGGGAATTTTAAATAACATCAATAGATTTTTTAAAATCAATAATAATAGAGGAAGATTTTTTTATAATAGTTTTATATCACTCTCGACTCCCATGTAAATTTCTGCCTTTATTCTATATATACTCATCATCATAATATTTTTTATACACAAAGTTTATTATCTAAACTTAAACTTCTATTCATATATATATATATATATACGTGTGACAGTAATAGATTCATGATAAAAAATGCAGCAGAGTATAGATTCAGATAGTGGAGAGATTTTAAAGTGCAGTGCGAAGGGATTGTTTTGACAGGGATTTAAATAACCGGGTCAGAATAAGGATCCGTATTGGCAGTGGAAACGCCGATGCGCTCATGGTGGATCCGCATCCTAGGGACACCCATATTTACTACCAATACATTTTTCTATCATATGGAAGGCACCAATAGAGTAGCTGTATTAACTAGTTTGTCCTAATGGTACTTTTGTGATAAATACCTAATGCGCTTTTTAATGATAAACTCAGAATGTAAATGAACTGAAATCTGATTAGATAACTTAATAATCTCAACTTAACTAAATAGTCTACTAAATGTCATTCCAAAATTTATCATATTTCAAATTATTTTGAAGTAGTCTTTTTTTTATGAAGGAGCATTAGATTTTTACATTTTTCTATCGGATTATTATCTTTAAAATTGATTATAAACTTCTTCAAGGCAATAGTACTCTCATAATTTATTTTTGTTCATGTCATTGCAGCTAATTTTCGGTCTGTTTGACTTAATGGTCTTGAACACGCAAATTTCGCTGTGCTATTTAACAAACAAAAGTCCTTCAAAAAAATCAAATTATGTGTGTAACACAACCCGGTTCTTTTGCGAGTCACTGACTTCGCTTCTTATTTTACAAAAAAAATAGAATAGATCCTGATTGACAAAATATATGTCATCAAGTTTTTGTAAATTAAATTTATTCACGATGGGCAATTATTGATTTTTCTGTGAAACAGACGAGAACAACGAATTGTTGGAAGGGAATAAATTCTCCCAAATATAGCTTTCGAAGTCTGTAGGTGTACACCTTGGAATTAGAGTAAAATTTCTGTGTGCAATATATATAATACAGTCAATCGAGCATTTGTGGACTCTTTGATGTGGGTTTTGTAATGACATGTTGTGTGTGCATTACACACATTATTTATAGGAATACTGGTGGGGGGGGCTATACAGCCGAACTTTACACTTTTTTAAATTTAATAAAAAATAGAAATGTGTTAATACACAAATCTTATTAGTCGTCTCGGTCTTTTTAGTTGGTGGCAAGAAATTTCAGCAACTGCCATATGGGAAAGTTTAGTAGATCAGAGATCTCGGCTTCGAAAAAATTAGTTGGAGATCGTTCAACAATTTTGATCCATCAGTATCGTGATAATTGTTGCTTAAAGTTGCAATTACTTGTTCTTTGTTGCAAACATGTAGAGATAATGAGCTCTATGAACAAAGCTGAATATCTT
The DNA here is from genome assembly GCA_021962125.1 of Bulinus truncatus. Taxonomy (NCBI): domain Eukaryota; kingdom Metazoa; phylum Mollusca; class Gastropoda; family Planorbidae; genus Bulinus; species Bulinus truncatus. Next base: position 131,121 of record JAGDYQ010000023.1, on the reverse strand, counting down.
TAGATATAAACTGTTACCATTTTCACAAGATTGAATGTACATATGTTTATTGTAGTTTGTTGAGTTTTTCTATGACATGAAAGTTAAAAATTATATGTTTAGCCGTACATTTATTTTTTTTTAAAGTCACTATTTCATTTTACACAAAAAAATTTTCAAGATAAAATTTTTTTTACTGCCAAATGTGTTTCTGCGTTTCTACTAGTCCGGTTTTCATCAATTGTAAATGACTTAACAAACTAAAGGAACTTCTTCTAAATGGTCTAATCTATGTAAATAGTCAGTTTTATTATGAAATAATTACTCGTATTTTACTCCTACCATAAAAACTAAGAAGCTTTTTAGATTTTCTTTATTTTCAATTGATCCATACATTATGTCTATTTATTAAATTTAAATCGCTTTATGTTTGATAATGTTGGTCTTACAAGTAACTCGAAAAGGTGACAAGTATAGGCCGTTGTTTCCACCGAAATCAGTGCAGTTTTACCAATGCCTATAGTCTATTTGCTCTTTTTTACCTGTTACTTTTTTGAAAGAAGCTGTGGACGCAGCACATTTCTAGCGACTAGATCGGTCATAGTTGGAGGACACGAGTGTTCACAAATATCATCTCGTTTCTCTAAATTCTTCACACGCTAAACACAAATTATCTTCGCTAAAAACCAATTTTTAAAAAATAGTCTGTCTTTGTTCACAAAAAATGTAAATTCACTTGTTGTAGTAGTGCCTAATTCACTGTGCTATTTTACTTGAAGACGCTAATTTATTAAAAATTCAGAAAATAAACTATCTGTTCACACAACAAATGCTAGATAAAACAAAACATATTTACTTAAATTCTGTGTTGCATTCTCATAACTTATGAAAGACAAAAGAAACAGACAATTCTAAAAAGTACATATTAATAAGAAGCAATTATTATGAACTAGTTTTCTGTATATATTTGAATTCTCTGAAAGATTTTCTTTGATTCATTTAGAGTAGGTAACAAAATACATATGAATGTGGTTGTTATATATTCTTAATTGATTGTGATTCAATGGCAGTTAGTCAGAATTTATTATTATACAATTAAACACACATTAGATTCATATATGCCTTTATTTTTAAATGGGACACTTTTCAATTATGAGAGTTTTTATCAGTAACTTTTGAAAAGCTTAAAATACCATACTCTATTGTCATTATATAAGGGTTCACGTTTCAAAATTACTGATCAAAAGTTGCTATGTTCAAGGGTACGCTTCTTTAGATGTTGCTGGCGTGGCAAATGCTCTGTGTGTTTCGATAAATGTCCAAAATAAACAAGTTGTATTATGACAACATTAATAGATTTGTCAAGCATTTTAATACAAGATATATGTAAATTGCCAATGGGAATCATGTGTGCAATTCAGTCTGTTTGTCTCATAAAAAAAAAAACACTCAAAGCAAAACACAATAGAAATGTAATAAGAGTAGCAGTTCTTTTAAAAATCTTCATTTAATGCCCAGAAAAAATAATGTTCTAAAACTCTATTTATTAATAAAGTTTGCAACTAAAAAGACCTATTTAACTATTATCATACATACACATCATTAGAATTCGCCAAACCGAATCTGGAACCGGAATTTTGTCTACGATTTTCGATTGCTGGAAATTTCCAAACGCGTTGCTGTGTTTTTGTTAAAAACTTGTAGATAAAAACTCGACATGCTATAGTTATCATTATCTAAATAACTTACACTTCATACTCTATGAAATTGCTTTGTGTACTTCACATGAAACATAGACAAAAAAAAAAGGCACGCCATTTAAATAAAGAGAAAAAATCTCGTGGCTTCGATTTGAGACATCACATGAAAAACTGCTGAAGCAGAAAATTCAGGTTCAATACAACAAAAAATAAAGTTGAATAACACTGTACAGATTATCAAACTGTATTGCGACAACAATATCAAACTGCAGGTTATGATTATCAAACTGTTATCAAACTGTAGTTATGATATCAACTGCAGTAGTTATGATTATCAAACTGCATGTTATGATTATCAAATTGCAGGTTATGATTAAATAAATTGCAGGTTGTGATTATCAAACTGCAGAAGTCAGTCATTTATAAAATGACGTCATAACGGGGCTATGTCCATAAATATTATTTAAGATTTGAGAATTTGTTTTTTTTTTAAATCAGTTAATAACACAAATTAAATATATTTAGAAAGTGATGACAAGTTATGTTTCTTTATGTGTTGTCTTAGGAGGGAAATGACTGAGACAGTGAGGGAAATTCAGTAGCGCATAATTGAATGAGAAAAAATTTGGTTGCTCGAACTTAAGAGAAGCAGATTTAGTGGGGCTAGGCAGGTTCAGGACTCAAATGAACATGATTGCAATTGTAACGAGATAATTTTATGATTATTGAATCCAGTTATGAACAGTGATTAAACTAAAAGATAAGGTTACATTTTAGAGGGACGAGACACTACATCGAAAAAGTAAAGGTCTATATTTTTTCTTAAAAATCTATCACATTGGACTCTTTTTGTTTTCTGTTGAATGAATGGAAGAAGCACTTTATTGCTTTTTTACTAAAATCTTTTTAACCAAAACTAACCGGAATAAAAGTGCATAGAGAGAGCACAAGTTGCAGATCCGGATTTTTTCATTTAATGTATTTTTAAATCGGAATATTCGTTGTATCAATTTCTTTTACTTCGACAATCGCTTTTATATATATATTATAAGACTGCAGAGTGTGTGTGGTTTTGTGTGTAAAGACTCCTGCATTTATTCAATAAACCCTAGACTACGCTAAGTAAAATGTATAATTCCGGATCAACGATAATCCTGTTATTTTTGGTCATATTGCGTTCCTTCCCACTGTGCAGACGCTCATCCCTAGGAAAAAAATAGCTAAATCATTTCGATGTAACACTCAAATCACAGTCTCGTAAAATAAATTTTGCTGTTTTCGGAAGTTTGCGCACAGAAACAAAAAAAAAAAAAAACCGGAACTCAAAATACATTAATGATTAATAAAATAAATTACACACCAAAAAAATTTTCACGCTCACAAAATATGAAATGCCTCATTTGCTGAAATCAAACAAACATCAGCAAAATCTGAAATACTCACACCAAAGCCACAAGATTCGCTCTTTTCAATCTTTAAGATGGAAAGTTGATGTGTTGCAAATAAAAAGAACAGATTGAACATTCATATTATTTTCTCATTGATGATATCAAATGAAATCCCGGTTGTGGTGCCTGAGCTGTGATAAAGAAAAAAACAAATTTCCGAAAAAGAACATACTGATGCCTGGCCCAAGCCAACAACAAAATGTAATATCTGTATATATGTTAACTTTTAAAATTCACTGGAAAAACATAACAGTAAAATATCAGAAAAACAATGACAATGTACATTCAATTTACTCATGTCGTTCACATAATGTGCTTTAATTTTTTTTTTATACCTCGCTACATGATATTTTCAAATATCAGCAAAAAATGATGACAAATAGTCTGCTTAAAAATTAAATTATTTCATTTTACTTTTTTTCAACAAAGTAAAAATAAAAAATAAAAAAAAAAAAAGAGTATATTTCAAAAAAAAAAATAATATCAAAAAAATTCACGAAAAAAATTCAATGATAATAGAGAGAGAGAACGAAATGTGGGCTATAGTGGACATGTCCAAAATAATATGTCAGAGAATACCCAGATTTTCGGTAGTAAAAAGAAGTGCCAATGACAGCAAACTCAAGACACACAATGTGGAAAGTTTTCTGTGTAGATGGATGCGACACACAGTACATATGACAAAAGCGATTTGTGAACATGTTATCAACATTGACATTGTTCGGTAGGAAGCTCGAATGGAAAACTTGTCCATTGGAGAGGGAGTTATAAATATTTCGTCCATGGAAAAAATCACTCAAATAAACCTTAATCACGAGGAGATCAGAGAGTTGATGGGAAAAAATGAGAATATACACGAAGATAACATTTTTACTTCAATAATTTTTAGTCTTGATATTATAGACATTGGTAAATTAACACGAAATTAACAACAGGCCGAAGAATATCACCTTGTTGCACTATAAGAAGACATCAAGCAAAGAGTTTATTTTTTTCATACAATTTAACCTTTTTGTTTCTACTTTTTGTATGTTTGTAGTCTTAAAAGTCATTTTTTAAATATTTTCTTCTCTCTCTCGCCCTCAGATTACGCATAGTAAATATATATATTAATGTAAAAAGGAAATTTTCTGGTTGATCACTACAAAAGCAATTGATAATTTGTATATATTGACGCATTTCAATAATTCGATTGGTGGGAGCAGAAGAAGAACCAGTTAATAGTGTCTGTTGTGTCGTCCACGGCAACTTATCAAAGAAATAAAAATGATAATTTAGCCAATAAGCTGTTGGTTATGTTCACTTAACACTTAAACACAAACTGAAGTCACGTACAAGAAAAAAGAGCAAAACACAGCAATTTCACAAACCTACTGACAGAAATTCCTCATGTTAATGAGATATAGCTAATATGAATTTGCAAAGATAAAAGAACAGGGAATGAATTTGAAATGCGTGATAAACGACACATTGTTACGAAGCTCAGCTTTCAGTGCTGCAGCGGGATGTCAGTTCAAAATTCTTTAGTGAATGAAAAAAGATGACAACTGTTTTCAAATGGCAAGAAAAAAAAAGTTTAGACATTTATATATTATTTTGAACCAAATAAAATTTAACTCGAGGTGTTGAATTCATACCGAACTGTTGTTTATCAAATAAATAATACATAATAAACTATTATCAAACTTCCAATAGTTATGGTGTAACAATGCTATACATTCCAAATTCCGCACATTTGAAAGGGGGACATTATTATTATTTCATAATATTTACATAAGTAAAAATATCCAGATGTAAAGTACACACACTCGGGGGGGAAACTGAACATTTAATATGTGAGATAATACACTATTTTTTATTTAAACTTTGATAACAATAACGTTTGTAGTTAGAAATCATTAACTACATTGTAATCGTATTTTCGTCCATTTCTAATGTTAGCAGGTCATTAAAATAATATGGAGGCACAATTAAACGCTATGATGTTTCAGAGTATTAACAAAATGCTGGTTACATATACTAATCAGAAGACAAGATCTAAATATAGCTTCATTTGTTAGAATAATCAAATGTTTTAACGAAGGGCATATAAACCAAGCATACTAGACTTTTATTGTTTCGGAAGATTAGGATCATCTTCCATAGAGAATCAAAAATATAAATAATGCAAACAGGGAAATAAAGAAAATATTGTGCACTGTAGTTTCTTTTTTTATCTATATTATAACAAATCATTTCTGTTTTTTTTTTGTTTGTAGAATTATTTAATTATGACATTATCTGTAAAAGTATTTTGTCCAAGAGAGAGTCTATCAAACCGCCTTCAAAATTGAAGTGCACTGGTAAAAAAATATAAATCCCGCTAGTATTTTTTTTAAAAATTTTTTCATAAAGGATTTATATATTACAGATGAGTTATGTGGGATTTCAACTACCAGGATTAAAAATAGAAATTATAAAGTAAAAAGATAAAAAAATGAGATAAAAAGTAACAGACAAATAAATTATATTTTTCAATAGTTGACACGGACGATTCTATTTTTTTATTTATCTATGTGACTAAATATGTCGCCCACATTATATATGCTTTTATGAAAAAAAAGGAATACTAAAGTGTAGTGCACATGCCAATTGTAATGGTCTTCTATGGTTATTATATATTAAATGTGTGCTATGGCATGTACGACATTTATTTTCGTTAGCTAGCAGACTACAACTTGTTAAACTGGAAATTTTTCAATTTTGATATATATATTTATTAATTAGTTGGACTGTATCAATTTTAAAAATGAATATTATTTTAGATATAATTAAAGAAAAGAAAATTATATTTTAAGAACTAGACATATATGCATCCTATAGTATCTTACAAAACGAAAAATATTTTTTTTTGTAGAAATTTTTAGCTAAAAAAAATGATATTTGTTTTTTTTCTCAACAAAATCACATCAAAATATATATCAAATACGTATCTACACATATTCACAATAAGTGATGAATTTTGAACCTTCTTGATTTTTACCGACTTCGAGGTTTGAGTTTCAGTCATTTTTTAATTTGTGATTTACACTGTGCTTTTATATATTTTTTTTTTCACAAGAAAGTTAATTTAAGAACTAGACATTGGGTATATGCATCCTATAGTACCCTGCTACGGTAGCTTTCAGTTTTTAGTTATATGTGGTACACTAGTCAATGTTTATCATGACCGATAAAAAATTTTTTCCCATCAATATATTTTCAAAATATTTTTTTCAACCTTAGGAGAAATTAAAATTTTTATTATTTGCAGCAACCTAAAAGATAAATTATTTCACTAAACAAGCTTACAATGTTGTCGTAGCTACAATAAAACAGCTTTTCTCAGGTTGGAGAATTTCGATTATTACTATTAAGTTTTACATTGGGACAATAAAATGCCCTCTGTTTTGATAAAAACAAATAATTTGATCGATAATATAAGTTAATATTAATTTTTTGAGATGTTTCATAATAAACCACAGAACTTAGCTTAAAGCTGTACATTTTTTTAAAAAGAAATAATAGTCCAATCAAGACGCGTCATGATTAATATTTTTAAACTGGAATACTTTCGTTATACTTCTAATTTAATTTAAAGACCAATTTTGCTATATTAGATTTATGCAATTTAAAAATTAATATAAATATTTTTTCCAGATATTTTCAATTTGGACATCGTATGGAAAGTATAACGCAATGACGCGGTTGTGAAGTCAACAGATGAATTGTCACCGACGCAGGTAACTGTCACTGATGAGAGATCGGCACAGTTTATCGAGCTACAACACAAGCATCAGTATGTGTTGGCTTATAGAGCTCAGCAACACCTGCCTACATGGACAATGTCAGCAGCTCTTGGATTTAGGATGCACCGGTCGTTCGCACATTTTTGCTACTCACTATCTCAGAGTCATACAAAATTCGACATCAGTTGCAGGTCAGCATGTACGCAGAAATGGGCAGATGGCCAGCAAATAAAAATGTTTTGAAGAAAGTGTCCAGAATACAGTCACGCTGACAAGCTAGCGCCAATGGTTAGTTATATCCCATGAATACACGCTTGAAGTCAAGAAATTGACTTTGGTTATTTCAGATGGCTTCATCACGATGATGCCATTCTTGGTAGTAAGTCGTCCTTTATTCATATAGGGATAAAACACTATGGAATCCTATCGTCCTAAAATTTTTTTTGTATGATGACAGATACTGCCTAAAGAAAAAACCATGGAACAACTGGCACAGCTCTGTGTGTTGACTCCGATTTACAAAAAAATTTGTTGTGTGGATCGCTTAGAACTGATGTTTATGTTTTAAAAGATGATAGTTGTAGCACGGATCCAAATATATCTATAAATTACTTCAACAGAAGCTTACCACGCTTGGAACTTGTTAATTAGTATTTTTTCTTACATTTGCCAAAATATTTTGTTTATTAGTACATTTTTTTCCGTTAGCAGTAACAATTTATACTGGACATACATTTCTACAAAGGCTAGAAAAAACAACAGTTTTAACACACTATCATCTGATTGTTTTCAGACAGGCTCACCAAACATGCTACCAACTGAAACAAAATATCGCCTGTTTTCAATTTGTAGTTGGAATAAATGAAAGAATTTTTAAAATCTTGGAATCTTCGGTTGGTTACACGACCTCCTGAATTCCCATTGATGAAGCTATTTCCCTTTTGTCACTTAAATTTAGGATTATTAGTGGTGGGATGTCATCTACGGAAGAAGGTCGTTTGTCTGATCTTTTCAAAATTAAACAATGATATTATGCCACAGTTTCAAAAATGGCCTAGTCAGAGACAGACCCAGGATATAATTCTCAAATTTATTAATTTATTTAACTCAACAATATTTTTAAAGCTATTGATAGCTTTTGCAAGATGATATGGTCTTCTGTTTGCTTTAGGGAATTGCTATCTTGAAATCAGTACACACAATCATTTTAGCACAAAGGCGGGCTACTAAAAATTTGCATTTTTATAAGCAATATTTTAACAATTCTTCAAATAGTAAAATGTAAAAACAGACTCTGGTACACAGAGTTGAATAGAAATAGTTATAACTGCGCAATGTGCAAATAAGCAATTTTGTTCATCTTCATAAAAAGTGATAAATAATCCTGAGAGAATGAAGCTTCAACACTCCACTATTGGCGTAGCAGTGTTATTACAAACAGTGCGAGCAATGCTTGGTTGGCAAAGACCAGCTCCAACCGAGAACAGAGTCACTTAACCTATCGACAGAAATGTGTGCGTAATAATTTAACTCATTTGCAAAGTGACAAACAATCAATTTTTTGTGTGTTAACAGAATAATATCTGTCCTAGTAGCTATTATTTGAGTCTATTATTCACATTGGTTGCTGAACCATGCTCATATCCAGGCTGTCCTTTTTAAAGCGCTTTGTATCTGGGTGTCTTCTACCATTTATCTTTATTTTCTATTGTAGCCTCGTCCATTTTCCTTTTTACATCCCTAAATGACAAGAGCAAATCCTGGAGTGCTTCAGAGGTTCTTTGTCCTGTCTTCTGTCAATAAATAGAAAGCAATATTAGTCTTACTGGTTTAAAAAAGTATACAGTGCAGTATACCAGTACATCAAATTTTCTTGAATGATACAACCAATGCACGACATACCTAGGCACTACAAACAAAAAAATTAAATAGGCCTACAAAAGTGAAAATATTTTCTTAATTTACAATTATATATTAGATTAGTTATAATTAATTAATTTAACTCATAGGGCCTACTTAAATACTAAATCGGGCCGATTAGAAAAATAATTATGAAATTGCATGAAAAATAAACCAAACCTTAATATTTCTACTTATCTGTTATCATACGGGATTTTAATCCAAATGGAATAAAAACTACTTTAAACCTTTTATCAATTTTAACAAGTCTATTTTTTATTGTAATTTTTTTCAAATCTAAATACATTTCAGTCTTAAAAATGAAAGGATGGCGATTTGTCAAATTTCTTTTAAAAACTGCCAGAAATTAATAAAGAAAACATATTTTTACAAACCTGATTAAGGCGATCCACTTCGTATGCCTGCTTTTTTGTCTTTTTTCGCTAGGAAACCTAAAAAGAACATGTTTCACGTTCCGACCGATGATTGCAACCAGGAGCAAACACTGAACATTTATTTTTATAATATATCTTTTTTTTTTTTGCAAAATTATCAAGTTGTGTCTGATGCAGCGTAATATACTACAAGACGAATTGTGACTGTGTGAGCCGCTTTTTGAAAACTAACCGAAATGACGAATTTTTGTACCTATTGTGCAGATGTTGGAGGCTTCATTCAGAACCAAACTTGTTACATAAGGGGCAGTAGATTCGATACATGATAAAACCTGAAATTAATTTAAGAATTTTCTGCAAAGAAGCGACAAAAATATCTCTGGTGCAGAAAGATGGAACAGTCGAAATTAATGACCAAAATCCTTAAACTAAGGAAGTCAGAATGTAGTTTAATACTTTTCTTTTGATCTTTTCTGGTAGATAAATAGACTTCAAATCTTTTCTAATTTTACAATAATTTAGTTACTTTCTTTCTCTTTATTAAATAAGAACACATATTTTTTGTAATTTTGCAGACAAAATGTTAAAAAGAATGTTTCTTTCAATTTGAAATAAACTGTCTTTATTTCATTGATTTCAATGTTCAAGTTACAAACATTTTGAGTGATGAACCACTTGAATGAATGAAGTTTCTAACCCAAATACCACTGTATTTTGTTTATGTTTAGAAAATTTCTTTTTTATAGAGTTAATAACTGAAAAGCTTTTTTAGTTGGTATTTTCAGAAAATTAATCGATGAAAAAAGGAAAAAATTTCGTCTTCTATTTGCCAAAGCACGCTAGTTTCAATTTTGTTATAATTTCAATTTCTTTACGTACTATGTTAAATGTAGAAATGTTGCCATCTTCTGAATTATTATTTTTTGGTCATTATTTACATTTTTTATTTTTTGTCAGAATTCTATGTTAGTCTTTTTTATTTAGTGCCTTCTAAAAAAGTAATCAAAAAGATTTCTTACAAAAAGTTTTGAATATATATTATTAGTTGATAAAGGTTCTAACTACAGTAGTAGTAATGATAGCCGTGCATGTGGTACAGGATTACTTTGTGAGTATTTAAAAGCAAACACATTGTATGGAAATATGATGTCGCTTGATATCGGTCGCACAAAGAGAAGTGATTGAGTCCTGCAGGGGATAACCAGCACTTCAATATAAAATGTTATAACTGACTTTATATTTTATAAAATTCTTTTTTTTTTTTAGATTAATAATTAATAATACACGCGATTTATATTGAACTTTTAAGGGGATTTTCACAAATTTTTAGACTAATTTTGTTAATAAGATGTCTTGGGCCACGCGGTCAAGTCAATTTTAAAGCCAGTTTTTATTTCCACACGCACTTTTTGCAATATAAAGGAAAGAAAATACACTATATACGAGAGCTTATTCATAATAACACAGTATGTCTAAAGTCAATCTTTCGTTAGCTTAAGGTAAAACAACATTAGCAGGTTATCCAATATAATTAAATAAATACAGCAGTTTGGAAAGAAAACTGGCATTCATGCAGCCTAGCCCGCACCTGAACATAAACTTATTTCTGCACAGCCATTTTTAAAGCAGTAACATCATTCAATAAATTTTATCGCGTTTTTTCAACAAAACTTTAAATATAATACCTGACCATTTTTCACTGTGTTTAAAACACGAAACTGCCTAACTTTCGAAATAGAGATTAATATTAATCTTTTTTTGGAATGGTATGAGTTAAGCCTTTTTTAACTTTTTAAATTTCACGTTTTACATTTTCAATTTAAGACTATTACAATCATTTATTGAATGGCCTATTCAACATGTTACATAATCTATAGTTTTATTTTCTATTTATAGGAATTTAATATCGTTTTAAAGTATTTTTATATCAGACTCACTTCACTGAATACAGGTCAGCTGAATATATAATCATGACTTAATTCTTAATTTAATATTTTCGCACATTGTCTTGTGTTTTTAATTCTGGGATTACCTTTAAGAATGCGATGATAAATATTCTTGTATATTTAAATAGAGCAGTAAATATTATTAACTTTTGAATTAAAACACTCAAAAATCAAGAGTAAGTAAAGGCACATATTTTGCCATTTCATTCATTTGTCGACTAATAAATATAATAAAGTCAATCAAGAATTTAATTCATGAAAACATAAAATTCACCGATATATATCACATACCTTAGTTTGGGCTAATTAAATTAAAGTAAAATCAGGCTATTATTTGTTGAAAAAATCAATCCAGTAGTCTTCAGGAAGTGTACAGGTGCCATTTATCACAGCTGTTCTCTGTTATATCACTACAAATATACATTCTCATTATTTTATCTTTCCTCGCCGAAATCTGATATGGTTTAGTTGCTATATATTTGGGACTAATTAATATGTGATATATTTAAAAATTATACGAAATCAATTAGTATTTCTTGGGTAGTGTTGGTTCTAAGATTATAATGACGTAAACAAAAAGCACACTTAGTCGCAAGATTCTCTGGAAGTACCAAATGCTGCAATAAGCTTGTACAATCACGGAGTGCCGTTTCAGATGGATAGTTAACTAATGGATGAATGGGACACGGATCCTGCCTTGAATAAGGAAAATAACAATAGTAATGAAATATATCGACAAAATTTTGCCAACGTCGGTCCGGTCACTTGAATTTTTCGAAATATAAAATAGACAAAGAACCAGATATTCGCCATCCGCAGCTCCTATAGAACCTCTCTAGGTAGTACGAACGACTGAATTAACTACCTGTGTTGATCTATTTGGTAATTTTTTCATAACTATTTACTTATATCTTGGCTAAAGACCTAAAAAGGCCGGTTACTTGAGTATTATCATTCGTTTATATATATATATATTAAAATAATTAAATTACCTCTTACAATGTCAAATCTTTTAATTCTGCTTTCTGATTGTTAGCATACTTATATATGGGTTTATGGAACTTTAACAAGTCCGCGTATTTTTCTATTGTGGAAAATAAACAAGGTATAATATACAAATGCTTAGATTACTAAAACAACAAAATGTTTAAGACTAATAGGCTGGTTAGTAACACTATAGGGCCATGCTCATCTATTATTTTCTAAACGGGGATATTGAATACACTGAATTAAGCACAGTGAAAGTTAAAATGTCAGTTTTTCTTCATTGACAGTATTGTTATGCTTCTATTTGACATGCTACATATAATAAATACATGTACTCAACATTTTCCGCCTGGAAAGTTGATTCAGGCATGAATTTCCGATATGACATTTCGCCATACTTATGGGAAAGCAGATAGTGAGTTTCTCATTAATAATTTCATTGTTGAATTCTGATGATTTACATTTTTGTGTTGTTTCAAACATTTAATTAATTAAAAAAAATATTTTTGTTTAAAAATGACTTGTTTCTTTTCGTTCTATGATTCATTGATGCGTAATTCGGTTCAGCAATAATGACAAAAAAGTGTAAAAAGTTTGTAATGTTTCTTTTTTTTTTGTGAATTTGCCAGACCAACTGATGATAATAATGTGTCACACCAGAACGGTAGCATTTTGCTTCTTCTTGTGGTTGTTTTTCAATTCGTGGTTATCGTTACTTTTGATTTTTTCTTTAGGATAAATTGCGTAATTTAATTCGTTTCTTAAATTTGGTAGATATAATTGCTCTTTTATTATTTGTTTCAGTCCGGCTTGGATATCAGTGATATTTCATAATTTTGTCTTAACCTAGCATTTTCTCCTCGTTGGGATTTCGAATCCAGACGAGAAGATATGACTCGACAGATGGTCGCCAGCCACTTGGTATATGGTTCCCGCAATGAGATTCGCAAATTTGCGACAAAAGAAATTATTACTCGTGTATTATCGAATGATACTTTTTTCATCCCATTGTCATTTGGACTTGCAAATCGCCAGTTGAGCCTATCAACCCACATTATTAGGAGTATTTTGGCGTCTGGTTATGTGTTTTTCGAATGTTTTATTTTAAAGAGCTTTGTCACATATACCTACCTTTGCTTTTCATTAACCTGTATTGTGTTTTCCTCGCTTGTAGTCGATGCTGAAAAGCGTCCATAGCTTAAAATGACCGTATAAAAGTAATAAGTGAAGTAAAAAGATTCTTCTGCTCACCAGAGGTAGACAAGCATTTCTGTTACAGGAAGGATTGGGTTCGCCAGAACATGATCCAGATCTTTCACATAACATTCTTGCCGTTTGGTGCCTATTGAAAGCCGGGCGGGTGCATGATCAAAGGGATTAGGGGGTCTTCAAATCTTTGTTGCGCCTTGTAGACATTATTAAGGAGAGTCCTTCTCCACTTTTTTGTAAATACTTCATTTCAGAATCTGCTATTCGTTTGCACTAGATTTCGTATTTTGCATTGACCGCTGATATTTTGATAATTGTTCAATTCTTACTTCAATTGTGTCATTCTATGTTTAAATTAACATATCATTGAGATTTTAGTTGTCCTTATTTTCGGTTGATTTGGCAGCTCTTCAAATTTTATGAGATACAAACAACTTCCGGTTCAGAAACATTTTCTAACATTATATACCATAACTTATTCTTTTTTTCTTAAATTTACCAGACCCATCATGCGTATGCAGCTATAGATTCGATCGACTAGAGAAAGAGCAACGCACTCCTTGGATTACAATGTAAACATCCCACGCCTCCACTCCATGTGCCAACTCAGCACTAAATGCCGGTTTGCACTGCCAGTAGGCCAGTTTGTCATTCTCCTGTTTGGAAGAAAAAATGTTTATAGTTGTTTTATAGTTTTGAACTCATATTCTGCTTTTTATAACTTGGATGCTCTGGCCAACACATGTTAAAGATCGGTATTTATCAATGGCAACTTTTCAATTTGTTTGTTTTTTTTTTCAAACCAAAAAATATTTGTATATGGTGCACTCAGTTAATATTTTTTATCATTATTGAGGGAGAAATAAAAAATTGTTTGGCACATATTGTTAGAAACATTACTGCATCATATAAGATTATCATTAGGTCTTAAATCTTTTATCAAAAAGTGTAGATATGTATAGTTGAAGAATTTTTAATTAATTTAATTTTTTTTTATAAATGATGAAATTAACTTTGGTAGCGTTTTTAATTGTTTAAAGATGTATAATTCTACTTGATAAAGGGGGGAAAACATCACTTCGAAACATTTCGAGGTTTATTTTTAGTAAGATTTAATAACCATAAGAATTTCCAGAACATCTATGAAAGAACTTTCAGAGCATTATATTCTAAACGCTTGTATTAATTTGATTGAACATTGTTCAAAAATTACATCAATTGTATATATATCATATTATCTTGGCTCCTGACCAACTCAAATGTACACATTTCTGTTGTTAACTCACTTACATATATTTTGGTCGGTTTATTTTAGTTAGTTGTCGCATATTAGCCAATTTCATACGCCACATTTACACTTATTTTGCAACACTTTATCTCTTTTTTTTCTTTTTCTAAAAAATGGATCTTCGTCATTACTATCAGCTCAAAATTCCAGTCGGTCTTTATTTTATATATTATATTTTGTCTTGCTAGATTATTTAATAGTAATTTCTACATTCCATTTATATGTTATATTTTAGATGAATTTTTCTGTATATTTCTAGCCAGAATTTCTTTTAGATATCTATAATAAGGTTTTGTTAATTTGCATTTCTGAAGATTATTTTTTTTACATAAAGAACCTTATATCGGCGCAGCTTAAAGAATGTGATTTCTGATTGAAATGTTTTATATATACATCCAATACACGAATACATTCTGTTCATCTACGGGTCAATAAGTATGTTGTGATATGTATTTAAAAACCACCCTTAAAGTTGATCCCTTTGACTCCTTGTGATATGTATTTAAAAAAACCACCCTGTGATATTGATACTAGCCAAAAACAGCATTTATGCTTTCGTATTCAATTTTGTCCTGTTAATTAAAGATATAATATATAGATATTTTTCATTATCTAAATCCAATGCCAGAAAAAAGAACTTCATATATTTCTGTTTTTTTTTGTACTTTGTTATTTAGAAATGTGAAGTTTGTTTCAATAGTCTTATGGATAACTTCATTTAAATACAGTAGTTATCTAGATTGTATGGCTACCGCGTTTTAGAATCTGTTTGAAAAATACCCCTGCTTGATTTCATTTTATTTTTTTAAAGTCCTTTCATCGCTCATTAATATTAATTTAGTTTAGCAAGGCTTATTTCTTATTCATTATTTTCAAGAAAAAGGCAAATAAAAATGAAAAGTAAAAAAAAATGAAATTATAAAAAAATTGCTGTTCATTTGATTAAAATACCAAAAGAACATAATATACTAAAGCACACATGTTTTTTTTAAATTTCCTGCATTTGTGCGTTTTATGTTAATGCCCTTGGTATACATGCCTTTTTTCAGCAAATTTTTTTATGAAGGTTCACATTTATATTTAATGTTGACTTGCCAGTTCAAAAAATATTATTTCTCTTAAAATATTTTCTCGCGGATAACTACAGAGTGTTTGATCACTTCTTGCAGCTAGTCAAACGCCATTTATGGTGATTACAGCTTAATAAATTTCGATCACTAGCAGTGTCTTTTCTCATGAATTTTTTTGTGTCTAAATTATTTTTTGCGGGTTTTTTTTAAAGGTATCATTATGTCATTAGAATTTCCTTCCATGAAAGTGTCACTAATATGAGTCATTAACATGTTGTGGGATGTAAAAACAAAAAGACACACACAGCAGAATTTTTTATTATCTGTACTTCTCAGTTTTCAAAATATTAACAACTTCCAAATAATTACATGTGACGGCTTTAGAAAAATGAAATGAAAAAGCTGAGTCAATTAATAAGGTAAAATGAACTTGACATCATTATCAAATATGATTTCATGTTTGTAAAGAAAGAAATATTGCATTTTTTTCTGAAATCATATGCATGCTGTAGGGGTATCTTAGACCTATGGAGGGGTTTCAGTTGTGATAGTTAGGTATTGCCTTTTTATTATTTAAATAGACTCACTACAAATATGAGATTCTATCAATTTTCGATAGTGGGAAATTCTGAACGAACCAACAAGTTTTCCAGCACAACAATAGTACTGCTCCTTTTGTCGTAATTTCAATTTCCGTTTTGGGTCTCTCCTGAAGTGGCCTGCAAAGAATAGCACACACCAGCAATCAAGGAACATACAAAATAAAAAACGTCACAGACACAAATCATACAGCCTGTTTTGGACAAGGATTTCCGGAGAAGTTTGAAAATCGTTGATTTCTCTGGGATCATGTCTTCACTGAGTTACAACAAGGAATAAATGCATGTTATTAGATGCAGTACTAGTTGTCAGTTTGCTAAATACAATCAGCTGAATGTATAGAAAATAGCCTGCCCTGCGTTTGGCAGGGCCCCGCAATTTATGTTTAGCATATCACAATCACCTTCATGGCCTTGTCACAGGCTTTGGGGTATTTAGATTAGGCAATTTAAGGTCATGGCTCCTAGTCGTGGCTTTTAAAGATAGCAAACGTCCGGCGCTATCGGCCCTGTGTACTGGTATAATAAATAGGCCTTATGCTCGCAGGCGTGCACACATGGGGGGGTCCACTAAGTGGCGTTGCGCACAGTAATATTTGTGTAGCACACAGATTACGACAGCTGGAGGGAAATATTGCTCACTGCCAGCTTCTTAAACTATATCGCGACCCCATTTGGGGTAGCAAAATTTGGGGTCAGTATAAAAATACAATTTACCAGAAAATGTTTAACTGACATTAATTTATTTTCTTTATATGTATAGTCGTCATATCCGCATCATAAATGGGGTCGCGGAATTACGTGCCTAAGAAGCTTGCCGTTGCCAATCACTACATATCAGCCTACAGGTAGTAGACACCAATCTTAACTTATAAACAATATTCCATTACAAAAAATTTCTTTACGTTTGTGGGGGTCCCAAAGACTTCAGAGGTGTCATCTAACCCCTAGCAGAGGCGACTTCTTCCATACTCCTATAATCTTCATTCAAAACTATGATTTGAATAAGTTCCGAGGGAGGGGTTTTCTGGCGCCACTTGGGTTCCTCCTGATTGTCTATGACTAGCCAAACTAAATTGTTGTATAAGGCGCACACACACAATATTACACATATGCCACAACAGAATTCTAAAATTAAATTCCATTATAAAAATATAAATTCTTATAATTAGTGTTCCACGGCAATAAACAAATTTTATTATGGCCTAATACACACACACATATATATATATATATATATATATACATATATATATATATATATATATATATATATATATATACGCAACTACGCGAACTGATAAGACATTTAGTATTTTTAGTTTTTACTGAATAGTTAAAAATAGCTTGACTCACTATTTCTATCAATTTTCTGACCATACAGGCAGTAAGAGCTGTGTTCAAATCTATCGTCTAAATGCCTTTGCATATTGGGCATATTTAACATTAAATTGCTAGAAAAAAATTAAATACAAATTATTATTATTTTTTTGTTGTGAACAAACATGTTGTTTTTATTTCGCTTATAAAGGATAAAGTCTTCAAAGTTCGAGCCTGCAAAGAAGTTTTACATAAGTAAAACACGGTCCGGGGATGATGCGACCTGCCCAGTCTTAGAGAGCGGATCACACAGGGTCTGCCGCCGCCGCGCCCCGTGGCTGTCCAGACTGCCGGGCCGCGCCGAGGCGTGGCGCGGAACGGCGTGCCGATGTTGCCGCCGCTGGCGGGTCCGGTGGCATGCTGGGCGCTATGGCGGGCCACCGTGGTACGTCGATCGCAACCCTTGTTGGGAAGGCCATCGACGCGGACGTCAGCTTGCCGGTCTCTCCTCTGCAGGGCGTCTCATCGTCGCCAGCCGACCCGGCGCGGGCCGGGGGACGTCTGCGCTGTGGGGGCCTGTCGCTCAGGGACGCGGTCAAAACCTGAGACACGCCGCGGCGCAGCCGGTGCATGCGCGGGGGTCGGCTGCCCCCGGAATAGCCAGTCCTCGCCTGCGGGTGCCTTGTTGAATGCGGCCGGACGACTGTTATGCGAATGGCGGGACAGGGATTCTGCCATCCTGCAACGTCCCGCTCGTTGATAGGCGAGACGTCGGTGCTTTTTGATTTTGCGATTAGTCCATTTTTGCCGATAAATATGAGGAGGTTGCCGAAATTAAATGAACGAATGAAATGTGCTTGCCGACTCTACTATCACGTTCCTTTATGTTTCCATTGACAGAAAGGAATTGACGGCTTACTGGAATTAATATCACCAGTCCCGACCAATCTCAAGTTTAAAAAATGGAGTCAAACACAAAATGAAAAAATAAAACAAAACTAAGTAACTTTGGAAGGCGGTGGCCTTACCCGCAGTTTGAGCCCCTGATAAATGAGAGTGCTTACCGCTTTATTTATTTCTTAAAAAAAAATAAATAAAGATGATTGTTATCTTTTACCAGGCTTTAAACCACCATAAAAAACAAGTGAAGTTGCTAGTAATTTCAGCCTACAGCTATACGGATATTTGACTGTCAATACCCCTATTAAATCTTTGTATTTTCCGTTTTACTTAAAAATAAGATTAAATGAATGACCATGAGAGGGAGTCATGGAGGGGGCCCTGTTAAAAAGTAGATGCCATCTCCTCTATTGCAAGAGGGCTGCGACAGTTTACCTCTGGGCATAGAAATGTTACATTTTCTGAAGGCCCAACTTGCATATGACCTCAGAAATGTGTGCCCAGAGTTCCAAATATGTATCTGTCCCAGGGCTCACATGTCTCTAGGGCCCACAAATACATCTGTCTCAAGGACCTTGAAATGTACCTGTCTCTAGGGCCCAGAAACCGTAGATCATTTGCTTTTCGGAGTGCCCGGACTGGCGGACCACAGTGGGACCAGTCCGGAAGCTTGCTGGCCATCGGGCTCTATGGTAGCTCCAGATGTTGAGAGACAATTGGATCTCACGGGCTCAAGAGACTAAGTCTCAGCCCGCAGATTACTAAGAGAGTTCAAAGAGAGAGAGAGGCCCAGAAATGCATCTTCTCTACTGTACCGTACAGACCTGTCTCTAGGGCCCCAAAATGCAATCGTCTCTAGGTCCCAAAATGCACTGATTCTGGGGCATAGAAATACCTGTCTCTAGGGCCCAGAAATGCACCATACCAGTAAGGGCCTCAAAAATGTGCCTGTCTCTGACATCCTCAAAAATGTGCATGAGCCGAGGGCCCTAAAACATAAGGATCGCTCTGGCTGTCACGAACTACTCAAACTAAAGAACTAAAGTAAATGGTTTGAGTAATCAACACAAAATAAATGTCGCTTCACATTTAAAAGGAAAAAAATTCAACTCGAACAGGGCGCCACAATAGCTAGCTATAGGTGGAGGGTGGATGGATGGATGAATGGATGGATCACTGATAGGTAGGTGGGTGGACGGATGGATTGATGGATGGATGAATGGATGGATGGATGGGTGGGTGGGTGTACTACTCTTCCTGTCTGTCATGATCTTCTTCATTAATTCTCACTTTCATACACAGCCGAGTGGATCAACTTACAATTGTCAACATGTCACCAGATAATATTTAACTTATTCAGCATTCAAATAGATAGTGTTTATGCAGCATAGCAATTGGTTCCTACATCTCTAATTTCATGCTGTGTTTGTGGTGTCTGTATGTATAATTTCAGAAGAGATTTCATCTGGAGACCAACGACACCCCCATGAGCTATCAGGGTAAATCGCTACCATCTGTCGACTCCTTACTCTCTTCACATCTGCTTCTTAATATCGTGTTATTTTTTTCCTTTTAAATGTGAAGACATTTATTTTGTGTTGATTACTCAAACCATTTACTTTAGTTCTTTAGTTTAGTAGTTCGTGACAGCCAGAGCGATCCTTATGTTTTAGGGCCCTCGGCTCATGCACATTTTTGGGATGTCAGAGACAGGCACATTTTTGAGGCCCTGCAGACAGGTGCATTTCTGGGCCCTAGAGACAGGTAATTCTCTATGCCCCAGAATCACTGCGCATTTTGGGGCCCTAGAGACAGGTGATTTTGGGGCCCTAGAGACAGGTGCATTTTGTAACTCAGAGAAGATGCATTTCTGGGCCCTCTCTCTCTCTTTGAACTCTCTTAGTAATCTGCGGGCTGAGACTTAGTCTCTTAGGAGCCCGTGAGATCAGACTTGCTGTGCTCCCCAACATCTGGAGACTACCATAGAGCCCGATGGCCAGCAAGCTTCCGGATCATCCACCCTGTGGTCCGCCAGTCCGAGGCACTCGAAAAGCAAATGATCTACGGTTTCTGGGCCCTAGAGACAGGTACATTTCAAGGTCCTTGAGACAGATGTATTTAGGGCCCTAGAGACATGTACTTTTTGAGCCCTGGGACAGATACATATTTGAACTTGGGCACACATTTCTGAGGTCATATGGGTAAAGTTGGGGCCTTCAGAAATGTAACATTTCTATGCCCAGGGCACAAACGCCATCACGGCCACATCTTGCAATATGTAGGTCCCTAGGGGGTAATAATCTATAACAACAGGGCCCCCTCCATGACTCCCTCCTCTCAAAATGATCATTCATTTTAATCTTATTTTTAAGTAAAACGGAAAAATACAAATCCCAATAGGCCGCCCTTGACAGTGGACATAAAAACTATCCGTATAGCCTATATGTAGGCCTAATTACTGCGCAACTTGATCACTTGTTTTTATGGTGTGAGCCAAAACTAGCAATTTACAAAAAAAAAGGTAGCACAACCTCGCAGCACTGCTTGAATTTAGATAACACCCTTTCCCTCCAAAATAAATAAAATATTATAAGCACTCTCAATTCTAGTAGTGGGCCCCCTTTATCAGGGGGCCCA
This sequence comes from Bulinus truncatus, assembly GCA_021962125.1. Classification (NCBI taxonomy): domain Eukaryota; kingdom Metazoa; phylum Mollusca; class Gastropoda; family Planorbidae; genus Bulinus; species Bulinus truncatus. Next base: position 109,977 of record JAGDYQ010000023.1, on the reverse strand, counting down.
AAGCCTTGGGTAAAGGCCACCGCTTCCAAAAAGTTACTTAGTTTTATTTTATTTTTCATTTTGTGTCTAATTTGTGGGTAAACTCCGTTTTTTTAAACTTGTAAGGGGACCCAAAATTGATGTCCGAGACCCTGTGTGGAGGGGGATATTATTCCAGTTAACCGTCCAATTCCTGTTTCTGTCAATGTGTAAACATAAAGGAACATTGATTTCGTGGTCATTTTTGTTTTAAATCAATTTCATTCGTTCATTTGAATTTCAGCTGCCACATCACCAGGTTATCAGTAAAAATGGACTAATCACCGTCAAAGCCGCAGAGAAGGTAAACCGGCCGGCAACATCAACAGCAGGGACGTTTACCAGAATGGCAAATCCCTGTCCCCGCCGATTCGCATAACGACGAGACTCGTCCAGCCGCATTCAAGCAAGGCACCCGCAGAGCAGGACTGGCGCTATTCCAAGACAGAGGCAGCCCGACCCCAGACCATGCACCCACCGGCTGCGCCGCGGGCAGGTGTTTCAAGGGCCTCAGAACGATGACAGCTGCACGTCCCTGAGCTGCAGGCTGCGACTGCCCCTGACGACGACAGGCCCCTGCCCCCAGCAGCGCCCTCCCGCCCGGAGTTCACCGCGACGTCCTGGCCACGGGCGCCGGGATCATCACGCCGGCAGGTCCGCGGCGGTGGAGCACAGCCCGCACGCAGAGAGGAGGCTCCGGCACTAACCGGGCGTACACCCAGACTCGCGTCGATGGCGGCTTCCAACAAGTTTGCGGCGGCGACGTCGGCGTACCACGGTGAGCACCATAACGCCCAGCATGTTGGTCACCACCAGGACCACCACCAGCAGCAGCAGCAACATCAGCATGGCCACCACGCCGACCACCACCAGCATGATCGCCAACACCTTCTCGGCATCACGACCCGAGGACCACCGTCCTGGACAGCTTGCGCCACGAGGCCTCCGAGTGCACAACGAGCGGCGGGCCCAGCATGGAATCGCTCCTCTAAGACTCAGGCAGGTCACGTCCATTACCCTCCCCCCAGACAGGGATACCACCCAGGTCCTCTGAGCCCCCCCTTATGTAAAACTTCTTTACGAGCTCAGACTTTTGAAGACTTTATTATCCTTATAATTTACTTAACGAAATAAAAACAACATAAGTTTAATTCCTGGCAAAAAAATAATAATAATTGAATTAATTTGTATTTAATTTTTTTCTAGCTCAGATTTGAATGAATATGCCCAACACTATGCAGAGCATTTAGCTCGAACGGGTAAATTTGAACACAGCTCTTGCATACTACATGGTCAGAGAATTGGTGAAAATCTGGCATACAGGTGGTCGTAATAAGTAATCATGCAGACTATTCCGGTAAAAACAAAAATACCCAAATTGTCTTATCGGTTCGCTTTATTTAGTTTATATATATATATATATATATATATATATATATATATATATATATATATATATATATATATATATGTATATATATATATATATATATATATGTGTGTGTGTGCAAGGCCGTAGCCAGAATTTTGTTTTTTTTTGGGGGGGCTGTGTGGTTTGGGGGGGGGGTTGTACGGAGAGTTTTATATGTTGAAAAAATTGGAACGCAATTATAAAGAGGTATATTTTATAATGGAATTTAATTTTTTAGAATTAATTTGGGGGGGCTGCACCCCCTCCCGGCTACGGCCTTGGCTTGTGTGTGTGTGTGTGTGCGCGCGTCTTTAAATACAGCAATTTAAAGTTGGCTGGTCAGAACCGTTCACAGATTAATCAGGGAGGAACTAAGTGGCGCCAAGAGGCCCTCCTATCAGGGCTTTAATTTAAATCACTTAATTTGAATGAAGTTATAGGGTCAGAGGGGTCCTTATAGTCTAAGAATGCTAGGGGCCCAAGATGTTCAAGCCGCAGCTTTCACACCTCTGTCTTTGTCAAGGACCCCCAATAAAACGTATAATTTGTTGTGTGGTTATTTGTTTGCAATAAGTTAAGATTGGTGTCTACCTTTTGCAAACATGGGCTGACCATGTGGGTGATTGGCAGCGAGCAGGGCTTCTTAAACTTTTGTAATTCACGACCCATTTATGATTGCGAGTTTCTTGACGACCCCATACAAATATAAAAGAAAAATAAATTAATATTTTACAAGTTAAAAAACATTTTCTACAAATTGTATTTTTATCTCTCGCGACCCCAGAGCTTGCTACGCGACCTTCAAATGGGGTCGCGACCCATAGTTTAAGAAGCCCTGGCAGTGAGCAATATTTCCCTCCAGCTGTCGTAATCCCTGTGCTGCACAAGATATTGACTGTGCGCAACCTAAGAATGTAGTTTAGACTTGTGTGCGCACCTTAGCAGTACATAAGGCCTAGTTTTAATTATACCAGTACACAGGTAAATGGTTCTACAAATTTCAGGGCCCATTCTAACGTTTGCTTGCGAGGCCCCCTCTTCCTATCTTTAAAAGCCTGTGACAAGGGCCACAATGATTGTGATATGCTAAACATAAATTGCGGGGCCCAATCTAACGTTTGCTTGCGATGCCCCCTCTTCCTATCTTTAAAAGCCTGTGACAAGGGCCATGAATGATTGTGATATGCTAAACATAAATTGCGGGGCCCTTGCCAGGCGGGAGCCTAAATCGGGCCTAAGCTACCCTGCCACTACATTCAGCTACTGTATTTTTGTAAACTGACTGTTTGAACTGTACTGCATCCTCTAATAGCATGCATTTTATTTCCTTTTGTTGCCAACTCAAGTGAAAGACGCTGTCGATGGATGGTACAGAGAAATAACGATTATGACTTCTCCAGAGAAGAAACTCCTTGTCCAAAACAGGTAATATTGCGCTTCTCTTAATCTGTCTGTGACGTTTTTTTTTTTATTTTTAGTATACTATGTTCACTTGATTGCTGGTGTGTGCTATTCATTTGCAGGCCACTTCACTCAGCTTATATGGAGAGAGACCCAAGAGCTGGGGTGGGGAAAAAGCCCACGACCAAAAGGGGCAGTACTTTATTGTTGCCAGCTATTCACCTGCTGGAAACTTGATTGGTTCGTTCAGGAGAAACGTTTTTCCACCCTATCGAACCCACTGATAGAATCTCATATTGTAGTAGTGGATTCTATTTAAATAATAAAAAGGCAATGCACTATTCTATCACACAACTGAGCCCCTCCATATTATGGGTCATCTTAAGATACTTCTAACATGCAATTTTGATTTCAGAAAAAATGTTTAATATTTAGTTTCTTCTTACAAACATGAAATCATATTACTATTACCACTGTCTTATTAATCAATAATGATGTCAAGTTCATTTTACATATATTAATGATCAACTTTTTCTATCTCACCATTTCAATATTTTTTTTCTAAAATAATGCTTTAAGATTCACATGTAATTATTTAAGTTGTTGACATTTTTATCAACTAGAGCAGATAATAAAAATTTTTTAAATTCTGCTGAGATATTGTCTTTTTGTTTTATCCCACAACATGTTAATGACTCATATTGGGTTATTTAGTTCATCAACACTCCCTTTCATGGGCAAGGAAATTCTAATGACATAATAATTACCTTTAAAAAAAAACCCACAAAAATCAAGAACACACAAAAATTCATGAGAGACTATGTGATCAGATTTATTGAAACTGTAATCTCTGCATAAAAAGACAACGTTTGACTAGCTGCAGAAGTGATCAAAAAACACTCTGCTTATCACTGATTGGTTATCACGAAATATTTTAAAATGTACAGACTGGCAAGTCAACATTAAATATACAAAACATTTATCAATGAACCTTCATAAAAAAAATTTGCTGAAAAAAGAGCATGGATTACTTAGTTACCAGGCATTAACACCAAAACACTTTAAATGCAGAAGGGTCAGTTTGAAAGCAAAACGTGAATAACTTTAAACTTGTATTATGTTCTTTTGGTATTTTAATCAAATGAGGCAGCAGTTTTTTTTTATAATTTTTTTTTTTTACTTTTCATTTTTATTTGCCTTTTCTTGAAAATAATAATGAATAAGAAATAAGCCTTGCTTGCTAAACTAAATTAATATTAATGAGCAGTGATGAAAGGACTTCATTTAAAAAAATAAAAAATGGAAATCAAGCAAGGAATTATTATTTTTTCAAACAGATTCACAAAACATAAATGACCCAGCCACCCACCACAAATACAATCTAGATAGCTACTGTATTTAAATGAAGTTATCACTAAGATGGTAAACAACTTCACATTTCCTAAATAATAAAGAATACAAAAAAAACAGAAATATGAAGTTCTTTTTTCTGCAACATTCTTTAGTTTGGGTAATGAAAATATCTATATATTATATCTTTTTAAATTAACAGGACAAAATTGAATACAGGCATAAATCTTGACAATCAGGCACTGGTACATAATTTATCAATATCACAGGGTGGTTTTAAATACATATCACAAGTGAGATCAACAGGGTGGTTTTAAATACATATCACAACATACTTATTGACCCGTAAGATGGACAGAATGGTAATTCATGTATTAGTTCAAAGCATATATAAAACATTTCAATCAGAAATCACATTTAACAAAGCACGCCGTTAAGTTTCTGGTTCCATAACAGAGTCTTAAAAAAATAATCTTCAAATGCAAATGTAAATAACCCTTAATAATATCTAAAAAGAAATTCTGGCTTAAAATATACAGAAAATTCATCTAAAATGTGTATATAAATGGAAATGTAGAAATTACTATTAAATAATCTGTAAAGATAAAAAAATAATATATAAAATAAATTCGACTGGAATTTTTGAGCTGACTAGTGAAGAGAAGTTTGTGGTGAAAATATCCAGTCAATTTTTAGAAGAAAAAAAGGAGGGTAAAAGTGTACAAAAATAGGGTAAGAAATGTGTAAATGAGATAACATGCACATGTAAGTGGCCAGCTCTATACGGTGTGCAATAGCTTAAAATAAACCCGGCCAAAATAATATAAGTGAGTGCCTTGGGAACTCAACTTTTGGCTCTTCGTTTCCCTGAATATTGTACATTTAGTGGTTTGGTCAGGAGCCAAGATAATATGATATATATATTAAAATGATGTAATTTTTTTGAACTGGTATTCAATCAAATTAATACAAACGCTTAAGTCATAAATATGTGAAAGTTCTTTCATAGATGTTCAGCCCTTATGGTTATTATAAATTCCACTAAAAATAAACCTCAGAAAAATGTTCAGATGATGTTTTCCCTTTATCAAAATAGAATTATACATCTTTTAAACAATTAAAACACTACCAAGTTAATTTCATCAACCCCCATAAAATAAATGATCTAAAGAATTACTTTAAAATAATTTTCTTCAACTATACATATATCACTACACTGCATTAAAGATTCTTTATAAGGCCTAATGATATCTTATATGTTGTGTGTTTCTGTATTAATACTTTTTTAAACAATTTTTTATTTCTCCTCAGTAATTGATAAAAAATTGTAATATTACTGCCTGAGTCTAATATACTTATATACAAATATTTTTGGTTTGAAAAAAATTAAACAAACTGGAGTTGCCATTCAAGCATTAAACTACTAAATCTTTAACATGTGTTGGCCAGGCATCAATTAAAAGCAGAATGAGATAGCTATCACAACTTGCTGTCGCGCTTTTGACTGCGGCTCTGGCTCTTCCAAACAGGAGGGATGACACAACCGGCTTACCACGCTAGATGCCAAACCAGCATTTTAAAGAGTTGGCACATGGAGGTGTTAGAGCACAGCGTGGACAGGTACATTGTAGTCCGCGATAATAGGCTGCCTGGGTACAGGGTTACTAATTAAAGTTGCTCTTTCTCCTAGTGGACGTCATGGATCTATAGCCATTCTAGCTGTAGCATACCATGATATCGCCTGAAGTAAAATCTTTAAGAAAAAAAGAATAAGTTATGAGTACCTGTATTAGAAAATGTTTCTGAACCGAATTGAGTTGTTTGTATCTCATAAAATTTAGAAAACTGCAAATCAACCAAAAAATAAGAGACAACTAAAATCTCAATGATAATATTAATTTAAACATAAATTTAAAATGACACAATTGAAGTAAAATTGGTTTAATTATCAAAACTTATCAGCAGTCAACACAAATACAGAAATCTAAATTTTAAACAGTGCCCAGATTCTGAAATAGTATTTACAAAAAAGGGTGGGGGATTAAATTAGGACTCTCCCTTAATAATAATCTACAAAAGATAACAAAGATTACAAGTAAGACCCCCCCCCCAATCCCTTCAATCAAGGTCAATGCACCCACCTCCAGCTTTCAATAGGCACCAAACATTTAAATGTTATGTAGCGTCTGGGTCATGTTCTGGCAGACCCAATCCCTTCCTGTGCTGTGATAAATGTAAATACTTTATCCTACCTCCTGGTGGGCTCAAGAGATCTTTACTTCACTTATTACTTACTTTATACAGTCATTTTAAGCTATGGCCTTTCGAGCTTCAACAAATCGATACAGTAATAAGCAAAGGAAACTACAATACAGGTTATCAACAAAAAGGCCAAACCTGCATGACAAAGCTCTTCATCGTTACCATATTCCAGGCCACTAGCCAGACATAGAAGCTCTGGTCTCTAATAATGTGGGTTAAATTAGGCTCCAGCTGACGATTTGCAGGATTCCCTCCAAGTGACATGGGGATGGAAATTATCATTCATGTACACAGTGGCTTGATAAACGGGGTCGCAAGGACCTTTTAAAAATCACAGTCTCATTACGGGAACCATACCAAGGGTAATGTCGAATTATCACAATCGGATATCATCGTCTGCTTCCCTGAAGTAAGTTCAGGAAACTCCCAACTGGTGCTGAGGAGAGAAAATGCTAGGTTAAGACAAAATTATGAAAATATACTGGGAATACTTGCTCGGGCTTGAGAACAAATGCTTAAAATAAAGAGCACTATCTCACCAAATTTAAATGTCAATTGAAAATTTGATAAGCTATTAACAGCACTTATGGGCTGTTAAATTACCAATTTATATCCTAAAGAAAAAATCAAAGTAATCAGCATTAATTTATTTGTAAATGAAACAAAAATTAACTTAACCACAAGAATTAAATGTACTACCGTTTTCTGAAGTGTGACACAATCATTATCATCAGTTCAATCTTAAAAACACAGAAGTGTAACAAATTCTACAAAAAAAAAAAACATTACAAGGCTTTTTTACACTTTATTATTCCCTTTTTTTTTTGTCATTGATATGGCTCAGGTATACATCAATGAAAGTCAAATATAGAATTTGTCACAAAGGGAAAGACAAATAAAAAAATCATTTTTAAACAAAAATATTTTTTTTAATTAATTAAATGTTTGAAACAAACACACAAAAAATGTGTAAATAAATCAACAAGAAGGATTCAACAATGGAAAAAATTAACCAATGGCTCATTTCTTTTGAAACTCACTATCCTTCTTTCCCATAAGTATTGTGAAATGTCATATCAGTGCATGCCTGAATCCAACCAACTTTCTCTCCAGGCTTCATTGTCAGAAAATGGTGAAATCTCCACAGTGGCACTAGCCCTATGTAGCATGTCAAATAGAAGCATATCAAAGGCTGGCTAATGTCAATGAAGAAAAACTTGACCATTTTTAACTCACTATTAGCTAATTCAGTGTATTCAATATCCCCCGCTTGAAGTGAAATAAGATGAGCATATTTTATATTGTTACTAACCAGCCCTGCCAGTCTTAAACATTTTGTTTTTTAGTAAACAATCTAAGCATTTGTATATTATACACTTGTTTATTTTCCACAATGGAAAAATGCACTGGTTAACATTATAAGATTAAAGTTCCATAAGCCCATATATAAGTAATATGCTAACAATCAGAAACAGGTTAAAAGGTTTGACATTGTAAGAGTGTAATTTAATTATTTTAATATATATATATATAAACAATGAAGTGAGCCAATAACTCAAGTAGTAGCCTTTTAGGTCTTTAGCCAAGACTCTTAGTAAGATAGTTATGAGAAAATTACCAAACTTTAAATCTAGATCAACACAGGTAGTTAGTTCAGTCATTAACAATGGGGATTATGTACTTCGATGTTACTTTACCTGAAATTAGGGGTTCTGTACTTTAGAACTGCGGATGAGCTTTCATCTATCTGAGTAGGTTCTTTGTCTATTTTTGCCTCTATTTCGAGAATTCTGATGACCGGACCGACGTTGTCGTTACTGGTCGATATATTTTCATTACTATTGTTATTTTCCTTATTCAAGGCCCCGTTCCAAACCACTAAGGATCCGTGTCCCATTCCATCCGTGGATTGAACGGAACGATCCATCTGAAACCAATTAAGGCCTCCGTGATTTTATTTTAAGCTATTGCAGCATTTGGTACTTCCAGAACTCCACACGAAGGCCTTAGAGATTCTGTTACCATGTGCTTTTTGTTTACGTCATTATAATCTTAGAACCAACACTACCCAAGAAATGCTAGTGATTTCGTATAATTTTTTTAAATATATCACATGGTGGATTAGTCCCAAATATATATAGCTTTATATAAACCATATCTAATTTCAGCTGAATTTTCAAGTAAGATAAAATAATAATTATAATATAGCCACAAAGTAATCGATTAAAGAGTATATTTTAATGGTATTAGATAACCGGAAACAGCTGTATTCAAAATGGCACCTGTACAATTTCCTGAAGACTACTGGCTGATTTTTTTTTTCAACAAATTTTTATGTAGCCTGATTTTACTTTTAATTCTTCACATTTAGTTAGTTTAGGCTAAGGTATGTGATATATATCGGTGAGGATTTATGTTTTCATGAATTAAAATTCTTTTGATTGACTATTATGTGTGAATCGTTAAAATGAATGAAATTGGCAAATGTATTGTATTTCTTACTCTTTGATTTTTTGAGTGTTTTAATTCAAAGTTAATGTATTTGCTGCTCTATTTAAATATACAAAGACCCTATTTAATCATCACATTCTTTAAAAAGGTATCCCAGATTAAAAACACAAAGACTGAGGCGTGAGATGCTACATTTAATGTGCAAACCTAATTAAATTAAGAATTAAGTCATGATTATGTCAATTTATGTTCAGCTGACCTGTTGATTGTTCAGTCAAGTTGTTAAAATTTTTAAAGTTTCTAGTCTAGTATAAAGTACTTTCGCAGTATTAAATTCCTAAGTATATAAATAGAAAATAAAACTATAGATTATGTAACTAAGGTTAGTATAGGCCATTCAGTAAACATTTGTAAATAGTCTTAAATTGAAAATGTATTAAAAAACATTATTGATTTAAAAGTTAAAGAGCGAGCGGTTAGCCCCCACTTAACCATTTCAAAAAAAAAAAAAAGATTAACCATTAATCTCTATTTCAGAAGGAAAGTACATGACAGTTTTTGTTTTAAAACACAGTGAAAATATCAAAATCATTGCCAAAATTTAAAGTTTTTGCATTGAAAAGCTTATAAATTTTAGCTGCTTTAAACATTAAAACATTGAGATGATAATTTACTGCTTTAAAAATTATTTGTGCAGAATAAGTTTATGTTGCCATAGGCTGCGGGGCCTAATTTAGGCTTGCATGAATGCCATGCAGTTTCTGCTCTTTCAAGCCTTGTAACATTTTAATTATATTGGATAGCCTGCTAATGTTGTTTTACCTTAAGCTTAACGAAAGATTGACTTTAGACATACCATGCTATGAATAAGCTCACAGTCTATTTCCCATAATTAAAAGGAAAGTTTAGGCCTTGGGTTATAAGTATTTATTTTCTTTCCTTTACCTATTGCAAAAAGCACGTGTGGAATTAAAGCTAACTAAAAATTGGCTTTTGACCACTGTGGCTAGAACATCTTATTAACAAATTGGAATCCTAAAGGGATTCTTTGTGAAAATCCCCTTAAAAGTTCAATATAAATACGCATGTATTATTAATTATTATCCTAAAAAAAGAATTTTATAAAATATAAAGTCAGTTATAACATTTTATATTGAAGTGGCAGTTTTGTCCCCTGCAGGTTTCAATCACTTCTTGTGCGATATCAGAGCAGCAATATATCTTACTCCATACAATTCCATGGGAGCTTTGTCTGTTTGCCATTAAATACTCACAAAGTAATCCTATTACCACATGCACACAGCACGGCTCATGCTAATACTATCATTACTACTTACTAGAAGTTAGAAGTTTGCTATCAACTAATAATATATATATTCATATCAAAACTTTGTAAAAATTCTTTGATTACTTTTTTTTTAGAAAGAGCACTAAATAAAAGACTTAATTAACATAGAATTCTATTTAAGAGAATAAAAATGTAAATAATGACCAAAAAAATAATAATTCAGATAACATTTCTACTACATTTAACATAGTGCATAAAAAATTGAAATTGTAACAAAAATTGAAATTTAACGTGCTTACAGCAAAATGAGAAAGACATTTAAGAGAATTTTTTTCCTTTTTTCATCAAATTAATTTTCTGAAAATACCAACACAAAAACTTTTCAGTTCAATTTTCCTATAAAATGAAATTTTCTAAACATAAACAAAATACAGTGGTATTTCGGGTTAGGAACTTCATTCATTCCAAAATTGGTTCATCACTCAAAAATGTTTGTAACTTGAACATTGAAATCAATGAAATAAAGACAGTTTATTTCAAATTGAAAGAAGCATTCTTTTTATTAACATTTTGTCATTTATAAATTGCAAAAAATATGTGTTCTTCTCATATTTAATAAAGAGAAAGAAAACAACTAAATTATTGTAAAATTAAGAAAAAGATTTAGTCTATTTATCTTACTGAAAACACTAAGAAAATGCAAGCCGCTTTTGCTATTCTGATTCCTTAGTTTCAGGATTTTTGGTGTCATTATTTCTCGATTTCATGATCTTTCTGCACCAAGAAACCATCAAGGTGTACTTGTCGCTCTTTTTGCAGAGAATTTTTCTTAAGTGAACCAGGTTTTATCATGTATCAGGTCTACTGCCCCTTATGTAACAAGTTTAGTTCACAATGTGCCTCCAACATCTGCACAATAGAGTACAAAAGTCGCACGTCATTTCCGGTGCCAGTTTCAAAAAGCGGCTCCACACAGTCTGGTCGTCTTGTAAGTGTGTGTAACACGCTGCATCAGACACAACTTGATAATTTTGCAAAAAAAAAAAGATATATTATAAAAAATAAAATGGTACAGTGTTTTGCTCCTGGTTGCAATCATCAGTCTGGAATGTAAAACATGTTCTTTTTTTTTTTTTAGGGTTTCCTAGCGAAAAAGACAAAAACGGAACGCACGGCGGACGCTTCAATCAGGTTTGTAAAAATATGTTTTCTTTATTAATTTCTGGCAGTTTTTAAAAGAAATTTGACAAATCGCATCCTTTCATTTTTAAGACTGAAATGTATTTAGATTTGAAAAAATTACAATAAGAAAATAGACTTATAAATTGATAAAATATTTTTTAAAGTAGTTTTATTCCATTTGGATTAAAACTGTATGATAACAGATAAGTAGAAATATTAATACTAGTTTATTTTTCATGCAATTTCATAATTATTTTTCTAATCGGCCCGATTTATATTTCGTAGGCCCTATGAGTTAAATTAATTAATTATAACTAATCTAATATATAATTGTAAATTAAAATATTTTTCACTTTGTAGGCCTATTTAATTTTTGTTTGTAGTGCCTAGGCCTTAATCGTGCATTGGTTGTATCATTCAAGAAAATTTGATAAAATTGTAAAATTATAAATTGCATACTTTTTTTTTAAACCAGTAAGACTAATATTTTCGCTTATTTATTTTTGTTGACAGAAGACAGGACAAAGAACCTGAAGAATTCAGATTTGCTCTGTCACTCTTAGGGATGGCAAAAGGGAAAATGGACCCGAAATTTACAATAGAACAAAGATAAATTGCTCTGGTCTGTGAGACACCTAGATGCAAGTTACCAAAAAGCATGTTTCACCAATATGAGCATATTAATGGTTCAGCAACCAATGTGATAATGGATAGACTCAAATGAACAATCTATTCTTACTAGGACAGATATTATTCTGTTAACACACAACGTTGATTGTTTAAATGCTAAGACAGTCACTTTGCAAAATGAGTTAAATTATTACACTACACGATATTCTGTCGATAGGTTAAGTGACTCTTGTTCTCCGATGAACTATTTTACAACCAAAGCGTATTTAATGTACTGTTTAACTATGTTAATAGATTTAACACAAGAATAGTCTACCGCAATGGATGGAGTGTTGGAAGCTTCAAATATTTCTCTCCAGGATCAACTATTTATCACTTTGATGAAAGTGGGAGACAAAATTACCTCTATTTGCACATTATGCAGTTGTTTGGTTGTAGCAGTACAACTATTTCTTAATAATGACTTTTGTAAGTCTGTTGCATGCCATTTTACTATTTGAAGAATTGTTAAAAAAATATTGCCCATCTAAATACAAGAACCGTTTAGTAGCTCCCCATCTTTTGGTACACATTTTCCCAATTGTAAAATGATTATTGATTGTACTGATTTCAAGATACAGCAATTCCTAAAGCCATGGACAAACAGAAGGCCACTTATTCATCTTACAGGGCTATCAATAGCTTTAAAGCTATTGTTAGTAACCCCAAATGGGTAATAAATTTTGTTTCGAATTATATCCTGGGTCTGTCTGACAAGGCCATTTTTCAAAACTGTGGCATAATATCATTGTTTTCACCTAAGAATTAATTTTTTGCAGACAAAGGCTTTTAATTCATGACCTTCTTCCATCTGGAGTGACAGTATATCCCCACCTTTTTTAAATAATCCTAAATTTACAGCTGCAGAAGCTAAATTGACAAAAGAAATAGCTTCATGTCGAATTCAAGTCGAATAGAGCCAACCTAGAGATTCACAAGATTTTAAAATTTCTTTCATTTATTCCTTCTAAATTGAGAAGCAAGGCTGATATTTTGTTTCAGTTGGTGCATGTTTGGTGAACTTGCAGTCTCCCTATTAAAATAATTCAGAAACAATCTCAGATGATTAGTGTGTTAAAATATTCATTTTAGAAATGCTTTTTTGTTGTTTTTTTCAAATGCTTGCTAACCTTTATTTAAATGTATGTCCAAAGTATAGAATTGTTGCATATTTGAAGTTACTATTGGGAAAAAAAAAATGTACTAATAAACACAAATAGTCATTTTTCATGCTTTGAATTCTTTTATTTAAATGTAAATTAAAATACTATCATAAATGTAAAGTTCAAGACAACAATGGTAAAACTGTTGAGAAATAAAATTCCTCGATAATATTTAGATTAGATGCCCAACTGTCATCTTTTAAACCCATCACAAGAAGTTCTCTAAGCGTCCACACAACAAACAAACAAATGTTCCTTCCGGTCAGATGTAGCTGCCCCTGGAACTTGATGCCAGTAGTTATGGTTTTTCTTTAGGCAGTATCTGTCATTTTCATCCTTGTACAAAAAAATTTTAGGACATACAGAGGATTCCATAATTGTTTTATCCCTATATGAATAAGGACATTTACTCAAGAATGGCATCATCGCTGATGAAGCCATCTGGGGAAGTACCAAGACAGCCATGACTATCTAACCAAAGTCCAGTTTTCTTGACTTCAAAAGAAGTTGATAACTTGAAGCCATCCACTGCATCCTGTTCATGGGATACTCACCAGGCAACCGACTTAACATTGTTTGAAGGCTATGCACTAGTAACTGTGTCAGACCCAAGGCAGCATTCCTAGTTTTACTTCTTAAAACTGTCCCCAAATTTGCTGGCTGTTATCTCTGCCCTTCCTGGCTAGATGCCAGTAATCATTTGTATGCTGACCGCCTGCTGTGATGTCAGCAATTTTGCTTATGGCCTCTGGGGATAAAGCAAATGGTGCTTAAAGTAATGCCTTTTGTCGGAAAGTGCATCCTTAAATCCAGAGCTGCTGACTAGGTTGTCAATAACAGGTAGGTCTGGCATGGATGTGCTGGGCTCTGGACTCATAAGCCAACACATGCCAGTAAATTATTGTGTTTGTAGCTCATTAAACAGCCACGAACTGTCTTCATCAGTGACAGTGCCTTGCAGGGCTCTGAAATTGTCCCCGGGAACAATTCATCTGTTGACTTGATGTCACAGCCTGCTGTCATTCGTGCCTTTTTCCAGTTGCACTCATGTCGGTTTTGCTGACATTGTTTTTACAAAAAATACAGTGCAGCAGCATGTGAACATCTGTAGTCTCCTCTCTAGGACACTCACACTGGGTGGATTCAATGTCCAAATTTTCAGTGAAATAAATCTGGGGGGAAAATATTTATATTAATTTTTAAATTCATAAATCTAATATAATAAAAGTGGTCTCACCCTTGCGTTAAATTGAAAGTAAAGAATTAAGAATATAACAGTATTCCAGTTTAAAATATTAATCATGACTTTCCTGTCTTACTGGATATTTCTTTTTTAAAAAAAATGTACAGCTTTAAATAAGTTCTGTGGTTTTTATTATGAAACATCTCAAGAATTAAAAGTAATATTAACATATTATCGATCAAATTATTGTTGCTTTATCAAAACAGAGGGCATTTTACAATTGTCCAATGTAAACAATAGTAATAATCGAAATTCTCCAACCCATGAGAAAAGCTGTTTTTTATTGTAACTTATTTTGACAACATTATTAAGCTTTTGTTTTAATTGAAATAATTTATCTTTTAGGGTTACACAAAAGAAAAAGAATCAACTAATAAAATTTTAATTTCTCCTAAAGGTTGAAAAAAAATATTTTGAAAATATGTATATGTTGATGGGAAAAAATTTTTTTTTATCCGTCATGACAAATTGCCACAGTTGCCGACATTTAAGATATTATACCTTATAACTTAAAACTATCCAAGCTAGAAGCACTAAATTTTGTAGAATACTATAGGATGCATATACCCAATGTCTAGTTCTTAAAATATAACTTTGCTTTAATTATGAAAAAAATACATAAAAAAACACAGTGTAAAAATCACAAGTAAAATGACAAGATTTGAACTTCAAACCTCCACATCTTGAGAGTCATTAAGAATAGAAGGTTCAAAATTTCATCACTTATTTGTGAATATGTGTAGATAATAATGCATGTGATATATATTTTATATATTGTATTTGTTGATGGAAAAATTTTTTTTTCATCTGTCATGACAAATTGCCAAAGCTGACATTTAAGATATTATACCTTATAACTTAAAACTATCCAAGCTAGAAGAACTACGTTTTGTAGGAATACTATAGGATGCATATACTCAATGTCTAGTTCTTAAAATATAATTTTCTTGCTTTAATTATATCTAATAGTTTATATGTTCATTTTTAAATTGACCAGTCCAATGATTGGCTTAATTATTAAAATTAATAAATACCATTATCTAAAAATTAAAAGTATTTCCAGTTTAACAAAGTAATAGTCTGCAAACAATTAGTCAATATTAACTTAATATTCGAAAATAAAATTTAATAGCACACATTTAATACTTAATAACCATAGAAAACGACCATTGCAATTGGCAACGTATAACTTACCGTCACTTTGTATTCCTTTTTTTTCATGTTAGCTGCTACTTTTCCTGTAGCGGAACGATGGGCATATTTGTGTAATTAGTCACATGTCCAGATTCATAGGGACTTCGCCTGGAGATAGATTTAGAATCGTTTTGAAAATATTCCAGTAATGAACTTATTGAAAATGCCATGTCTCTACGTTCAGCGTGTAGTCCTGTGTGGAGCCGCTTTGTTTTGTTGTTACCTGAAATGCGTCACGACTTTTGTACTCTATTGCTGCTAATTTCTTTAATCCTGGTAGTTGAAATTGATCCACATGCTCATCTGTAATATACTCTCCTTATGAAAATTTTTTTAAAATTTAATTGGTCCTAGCTTTGTAATGGTAGGATTTATATATTTT
The DNA here is from genome assembly GCA_021962125.1 of Bulinus truncatus. NCBI lineage: Eukaryota > Metazoa > Mollusca > Gastropoda > Planorbidae > Bulinus > Bulinus truncatus. Next base: position 93,963 of record JAGDYQ010000023.1, on the reverse strand, counting down.
TACCAGTCATATTTGAGACGGTTGAGTTTATGGAACTCTCTTTGGACATAATTCTTTAAAATACTTTACAGATAATGTCATAATTAAATAATTTACAATTTAAAAACAAAACAGAAATGATTTGTTATATTATAGATAAAAAAAAAAGCCTACAATGCACAATAATTTTTTCTTTATTTCTGTAAACTTTTTGTGTGCAGATTTAGATTTATTTGATCTCATTTTTTTTTTCTTAATTCTATATGGAAGATGACCCCTAATTTTTCAAGCTAAATAAAGTCTAATTATGCTTGGTTTATATGCCCTTCATTAAAGGAAACTGTCCATTGACTACTTTTTGTGCATTTATTATTCTTCTAAATGGCCTATGACAGATCTTGATGCTGGCGGTAGTTTAATTGTAATAAACAGTGCTAATACTCTGAAACATCATATTTACTCAGCGTTTTTTAGTGTGCCTCAATAGGCTGGGCATGGTATATTATTTACAATGACCTGCTAACATTAGAAATGGACAGAAAATACATTGCAATTAGACAGTTATTGTTTCAAAATAGCCACAAAGCAGTTGACAACATCAAGTTTGTAAAAAAAATGAATTAGCATGATCTCACATGTCTCAATGTTTCAGTTTTGTTTTTTGCTACAGTTCGTATGTAAAAATTATTATTTAATCTGGATATGGCTTTTTTTTTTTTACCCATGTGCTATTGAAAAAAATAATAGTAATGATCCCCTTTTTTCAAATCCTATGATGGTTTAAAGGTTTAGATGAAGTGCAGATTTAGCCACAGCCAATTGTGGGAATGTGTTTTGCATATATTTATATTACTTCATTAAATTACACCATAACTGTGGAAAGTTTGATAGGCTAATTCATGTCTCTTCTTATTCCAATCAAATAACAGAGATATAATTATGAATTCAACACACTGGTTAAGAATTTTTTATTTGGACAAAACAATATGTAATGTCAGCTTTTTTTTTAAGCATACCTTAAAAGCTGAATCGTGAACATTTTTTTTTCATTCCCGGTACTAACTAAAAAAGAATTCTAATTTGACATCCATACTTAGAAAGCTGAGCTTGTATGGCCTGATATGTAATGTTTTATGCATGGCCTGTTATTTAATCCCTGTTGATTGTTTCCATGTTGCCAGGGCTCATATTGATAGCTATATCTCATGTATAATTAGAATTTCTGTCAGTGATAGGTTTGCAAGGTGGGGGGATTAGTGTTTGCTCATTAGATAAGGTAACTAATTTTTTTTTTCTATTTGTGTGGATTTTTATAGTTTAGTAAGTGATTAAGTGGAACATAACCAGGCTGATTGCAGTCTCATGCTTTATTATTGTAGCAGTGAGTCGCTCTCTTTAAATTATCTATATTTTTGTCATTTCCATTTTCGTTTGATAGTCATAGCACTTTTTTTAAGCTAGTTTTATTTCTTATATTTTTTATACATTTAAGTTCTAGTTGGGTAGAACTGTATCTCCTTAAATAAACTTATTGTTGACACAATCAGAGATAAAACAGATGCTGTAAATATATATCTTTTTTTCTACCTCAGCCCTTGTCTAGATTTGGTATTTTTTTTAGTTTCTGTATTTACATTATATCTTTCAAAATGAGTGAAACAGTTTTAGTTTTTTCACTTTAAAAAAAAAAACCACATTGTGCTTAAACAATCCTAGTAAAAAGAAAATTATTTTTTTTAAGCACATCTGTTAACCAGAGTTGTTATTTAATGTATTTGTGTATTTAAACATTTGTAGTATCTGTACCCAACTTCAAGATGAGAAAGAGACCAATAGGACAGAAGGTGGATGACAGCAACACTGCGGAGGAAGAGACAGCCACACAAGTGTGCAAGCTCTGCTTCTTGTTTATCGTTGTGGGACTCATTTCTCCTTCTAGACCAGCAATACAGTGCCCAGTTGGCTGTGTAAAGCAATTAAAGAGTCCTCAATGGCCAGTATGAGGCCATTCATGAAACTACTGGAGATAAGTTGCCATGGAATACCTTGGGTACTTGGTGCTTTGGTTCTCTTCTTCTGCTCCCACAAGCCATCAGACATTGAAATTGCATTCAATATGCTATTTGGTAAGGGCCAATCAGATTATTTTCTAATAGTGTGGAACATATCAACCAGAAAGATTTCCTTTTCACATTAATATATATTATGTGTGCATTGGTTATATCTGTACGGGGAGGGGTGAGTTGGAGTTATCAAATTTTACTATTTAAAATATTTTAAGACTACAAACATACAAAACAGATAGGGCAAAGGTTATGAGCGTTATGAGAATAAGCCTTTTGCTTGATATTTATTCTCTTCTTATAGTGCAACAGGTGATATACATGATTAGTATTTTCTGTTGTTGAACTCGTGTTAATTTACTTATTAAATACCATAGCTAATATCAAGACTCAGCATTACCATCATTAAAAATGTTAAAAATTCTTCATTAAATATTTCTCATTTTTTTCCCATCAGCTCTCATATTTGATCTCCTCATTGTTGGAACATTGAAGATGGTTTTTCAACGGAGTCACCCAAGTCACAACGTTATGGACATGTTTATAGCCCTCTGTGGACAAGTTTTCTTTCCCTTCAGGCCATACTACTCGGGCAGTGATTATGGGCTTATTCCTGTGTTTTAACATGTTCACAAATCGGTTTTTGATATTCGTCACCTGTGTCTGGGCTTTGAGTGTCAGCGTATCTCGGGTACTTTGGAAGGCACCACATCTTTGATGTATTGTGCGGAATTTATAGGTTTGCTGTCATATTACTTCTTTCTGAAAATCTGTGTGTCACAGCAACCATACTGACATATTTAGATTCATATTTTGACATGTCCACCTCTAACACAATTCTGTTCTCATGTGATTTCTCTCATCATCATTTGGAATGCTTAACATGAAGATTTCATTGAACTTATTATTATTTTTTTTTTTTTTTTGAAATAGCAATAGTGAACTGTTTTTTTTTTTTTTTTTTTTGGGTTTTTTAAAATATCTTTTGTTTTGTTTTTTACTTTGTTGATAAAGATAAAAAATAAATGAGAAGCATGTAGATTTTTAAACCTATTTGTCATTTTTTTGCTGATATTTTAATGCAGTAACGGGTGTATAAAAAATTAAAGCACATTAATTAATATGAGACGGCATAATTGTAATTAAAGTGTAACTTATCTCCTAAGTGAATGTACATTGTCATTGTTTTCTGATATTTTTTTTTTTACTGTGATATATTTTCCCAGTGAATTTAAAAGTTAACATATATACAGATATTACATTTTGTTGTTATTTACTCAAGGGCAGGTCTAAATGTTCTTTTTTTCAGAATTTGTTTTTCTTTATCACAGCTCAGACTTTAGCCAGGATTTCATTTGATTATCATGTGGAAAATAATATGAATATTTGAAATGCCATAATTATTTTTTTATTTTTATTTTGTGCTCAGTGTAAAGTTTAGGCAGTGCGTGGCTTTTGAGTTGAGTATTTCAAAGATTTTTGTGATGTTTAAATTCTTTATTTTCAACGTAGATGTACATTTTACCCAACTACAAATGAACGTATGAAGAATCGATTTTTCAAGTCTTATGAGACAAATTATATTAGTAAATGTTAATGTATTTAGTTGGTTTTAATATTATTAATCCTGTACGCTCTAGGCAGCAAAATTTATTTTACAGACTAATGATTTAGTGTGCCTTCTGTTTTCCTTTTAATGAAATGATTGCTTTTATTTTTCCCTGTTTTATAAGGATGAACGCCTGCATTTTTTTCTATGGGAAGAAAAATTTATAGACTAAAAAACATTTTCTGTTAAAGCAGTCTTTTTTCCCCCCATTTTTACGATAGGATACTTATCATATTATAATTAGGAATTCTTGATTAGATCCTACAGGTTATATACATTTTACTAGTTAAGTAGTCTAGGACATTAATTATCATCTTTCTTAAGGAGTCCTGTCATAAGCAGCTTTTGTAAACGACTTCCACCTCCACACTCTGTAGTCTTATAATATATATATAAAAGCTACTTGGGTTCTGCGTTAAATTGAAGTAAAGAATTGGATACAACAGTATTCCCCAGTTTAAAATACATTAATGAAAAAAATCGGATCTGCCGGAAACCAAAAATAACCTAGCCTACTGATCAAGCCTATGGGGGTATATCTCATGCAAAGGTTTTGCAGGGTACAGCTAGTAGTAGGGTTAGTTTTAAGTTAAAAGTTTACTAGTGGACACATGAAATCCAGCCAGCAATAGGTCGCATTCAATTTCATTGACACTTCAGCAGAAAACAATAAAAAGAGTCCAATTACAATTCAATAATGAATAGATTTTTTAAAAATAAAATATAGACTGTACACTGCGATGTACAGCCTAATGTCAGTCCTCTTCAATTCGTCCCTCTGATGTTAAAATGTGTATCTTTGAATTCTACAATCACCGTTCATAACTGAGACTTCAATGGCCATGGGGGCTATTAGCTTGAATTCTACAATCACTGTTCATTTAGTTTTGGTCCTGAACCTGCCTACCTACAAGGTACCACTAAGTCACCAAAAAGTTTCTCTTATCCTTAAGTTCAGTTATTAGATTTTTTCTCCAGAATTAATCGACTCCTTTTGAAATCTGGGCGCTGCAGTTGTTTCTTTTTTTTCCCCTCACTGTCTCAGTCATTTTAAAAACTTCCACTTTCCCCCCTGCTATCACTGTGTTCTGAGCTTTACACATAAGCTCACACTCTGGCTTGTCAAAAAAATTTTTTTTTCCGCCAAATGAAGAGTAATTCTAAATATTTAATGTGTTATTAACTGATTTAAAAAAGCAATTTCTATTGGTCTCATTGTAGATAAGTATTGTGTGGACTGCCTTAAACCGCAGCATTATGACGCCATTTTATAAATGACTGACATAACCTGCAGTTTGATAATCACAACCTGCAATTTGATAATCATAACCTGCAATTTGATAATCATAACATGCAGTTTGATAATCATAACCTGCAGTTTGATAATTCCATAACCTGCAGTTTGATTAACTATAATCCGCAGTTTGATAATCATAACCTGCAGTTTGATAATCATAACCTGCAGTTTGATAATCACAACCTGCAGTTTGATAATCATAACCTGCAGACAAGTGGGAGGCACTGTGTTGTTCAACATATTGTTTAGTCTGTTTTTTGTTATATTGAATTGATTATTTAAAGAACATGGGTATAAGCTCAACTGATCATTCATGTGATATTAATGGTCTCAAATCAAGCCACAGATTTTTTTTTCTCTTTATTTAAATCAGCATTAACGTGCTTTTTTTTTTTTTTGTCTAAAAGTTTTTGTTTTTTTATATGTAACTTTAATATACACAAAGCAGTTTCATCGTATGGGGTGTAAGTTATTGTTTAGATAGCTATTTATAACTATAGCATGTCAGATTTTTATCTACAAGTTTACTTTTTAATATAAAAAACACATAGCAACTGGCACGCTTGAGAATCCAGTAATCAGAAAATAAAGCAGACAAAAAATTCAGTTTCCAGATTCAGTTTTATTTAGCAGCTGAATTCTAATGATGTGTATTGTGAATGGTTAAATCGTCTTTTAGTTCCACTTAGGCCTATTGGTAAATAAATTTTCAAACAGCCATTATTTTTTTTCTGGGCATTAAATTAAAAAATTTCATTTTTCTAAAAAAATCTTTCTCTGTTATTACATATTTCTGTGTGTTTTGCTTTAGTGAACTTTTTTTTCCCACATCATTCTGAGACAAACAGATCACACTGAAATGTAATTATTATTTTACACATGATTCCCATTGTAGTTTTTATATATCTTGTATTAAAATACTTGTTCATCTATTAATATCTGTCATATTTTTTGTCTTGCTTGTTTATTTTTGGACAATTTGGGTATCAGGAAATGTTAAAGAATATTTTACCCATACCAGCTTAGCATCAGGAAACACAAGAATATTACCCATACCAGCTTAGTAATCAGGAAACACAAGAATATTTTACCCATACCATTAGCATCAGGAAACACAAGAATATTTTACCCATACCAACTTAGCATCAGGAAACATGAGAATATTTTACCCATACCAACTTAGCATCAGAAAACATGAGAATATTTTACCCATACCAAATGACAATAGAGCATGTATGTCTAAGTTTTCAAAGGGTTATGGTTTAAAAAAAAAAAGACTATGGGGCTCTCATAATTGAAAAGTGTCCCATTTAAATAAAAATAAAGGCATATGAATCTAATGTGTGATTTAATTGTATGTATAGAATTCCTTATTAGCGGCCATTGAATACAATCAATTAGAGTATGCAAATTTATGATTCTCTGGCCCACATTCATGTAGCATGTTTGTTGATTGGTCACACCTGCTCTAAATGAAGTCAAAGAACTCTTTCAGAATTCAAGAAATATATATATACATAAGAAAATCTAACTAAATCGAAAACAGGAAATAATACTGCTCTTGATAACATGTTTATTGTGTTTATTATGTACTTTATAAATTGTCTCGTGTTTCTTTGTCTTTCCTTCCGTTATGAATGCAACACAGAATTTAAGTAAATATTTTGATGAAATACACAACATTCTTCAACAGCCTGCCTTATTATTGAGTGACAAGCAAACATTATCAAAATAACAAATTGGAATGATAGTTATACATTTTATTTTCTGAATTTTTAACAATAAATGAATAGTGTCTTCAAGTTAGGTAGTAATAAAGTGAGGTAAGGCACTTACTACTGTAAATGAGCCAGTGCTTTGAGGATTAGGTTTGTCTTGTGTGCTATGTGCATCGCACTATTGTGGAATTTTAAACAGACTTAATTTTTAAATGAGCCCTTTGCTCAGCAAGGAGTCAAGGAATTTAGGAAGCAAGCAATTTCTAAACGTGTTGAAATAATGAGAATTTAAGAAATAATGTTTATAAGATAACAACATAATATTTGAATATTATGTGAATGCTATTTAATAAACAGACCTCATTGTCATCCAACTATGTTAAGAATCCTAGTCCGCTTAAATTTATTAATGCTACGTCAATATAATTTCTTCTTTCAAAAGTTGTAGGTAAAAAATTTAAATATTTCTCAAACATTGTCACTTCTAGCACTGGTCCGTAGAAATAAAATAAGTTAGGTTTGTAACTAATACTAAATGTAGTCACCTTTTCAGACCAAAACAAAAGCTTAGCAAATTCAACATTATCAAACATAAAACGATTTAAAATTTAATAAATAGACATAATGTATGAGATCAATTGAAAGTAAAAGAAAGAAAATCTAAAAAAACTTCTAGCTTTTATAATTTAGCTTTTCATATTTAGGGTAAAATCTATATTACAGTAATTATCATAATAAAGCTTTCAAGCAGTGTATTTATTTACAGTATAGATTAGACCATTTTATTTAGAAGAAGCTCCTTTAGTTTATTCATCGACATACCTGCTTTGAGTTGATGAAACCCATGGTTTAAGTAAACACTAAAACTCAACAAAAACACATTTGTATTAAAAAAAATTTTATCTTGAAAAATTTTTGTATAAAAATGAAATAGTGTTTTTTAAAAAAAAAAATAAACACTTCTGTACATTTAATCTAAACATATGAACAGCTTCATTGGTAAACTTAGAAAAAACTCAACACAGATACAATAAACATATGTATCACATTCATGCATTCAATCTTGTGAATATTAAGCCAACAGTTTATATCTAAAGATATTCAGCTTTTGTTCATAGAATAAAACATCATTGTCTCTACTGTTTGCAATAAAAAAGGAGCAAAATCATGATTGCAGGTAAATTTAAAAATAACCATTATCACAGATACTGGATGGATCCAAAATGTATTGAAGACCAGTTCACCAGCCTGTTGTTGAACCTCGAAGCCAGGGGGACTTGTGAGTCTCTTGACTTAAAACACCTATGACGGTCCAGGAAGTGTTCTGGTTATTGCTATGGGCAGTGTAACCTGAGCGGGAGAGCACTGGTTCTGCCACTGGCAAGGCAGACGACCTAATAGAGTCAAACAGTCAATATTTTGTATTAACATTTCTATTTTATTAGGGAAAGTTCTAAAAGTGTAAAGTTCAGCTGTATACTAAAGCTAGCCCCCCCACCACGCACCCCCCAGTATTCCCTATATTATGTGTATGCACACACAACTTTCCTAACATGTGCATTACACATTACAACAAAAAGCGCACAAATGTATGGTGACTTGTTATTATATACTCTCATGTTGCACACAGAATTTTGATTTTCTTCCAAATTCCTCAGCTAATGTCTTTGGCTGCACCCTTATACAGACTTCAGAAAACTATTTATTGGGAAGAATGCTCTCCTTCCAACACAATTCTCATTATTATCAGGATATATCTGTTTCTGCCATGACAAATGGGGATTTAAGAAAATCAATGGCAGATATTATTTACATCAATTACTGAATAAATTTGAGCCTCCATACCTTCAAAGCTCTATTGTTGAACAGGCACTTATCTTTATCTTAATCGGATCTAATTGTATTTTTTTTTTATTGAAAATGAAGCCAGAAGTTCACAGTTAGTAGTGACTTATAAAAAAAATTGGTGTTATTTACACACACAAATAATTTTTGTCTTACTGAAGAGGAAGGTTTTGTTTGTTATTTCCTTGATAAGTACTGCTGTGCGTGTTCAAGAAGTTTTGGTAACTCTCTGGTGGGCCATTGCGTTGTAAAACTGAGGCTCAGAATTAGCTACAATGACATGAATAAAATAAATTATGAATTACTTGTGCCTTGAGAAATGCAGTTTATAATCAATTTAAAAGATAATAATCCGTAGAAAAATGTAAAAATCTAATGCTCCTTCAAATAAAAAGACTACTTCAAAATAATTTGAAATATGATAGAATCACAGATATTTATTTAGTAGATATTTATTTAGTTAAGTTAGTTATTAAGTTATCTGTCTAGTTTCAGTTCATTTAAGACATTCTGAGTTTATCATTAAAAAGTACCATTAGATTTTACATTCTGAGTTTATCATTAAAAGTACCATTAGATTAAATTCTACAGCTAGTTAATGCAATATACCTCTATTATTTTTCTGCCTTCCACTACCACTTGGTGGTCTGTTAAGAACTGGAGATGGTATTGGTGGTAAATGGCTTGATAGATTGTCCCTTTAGGATAACGAGGATCCACCATGGGCATCGAGGACATAAACCTGTTGCCAGTTTGGTAAACTGAAGAGGAATCTCCACTGCCAGCCCTTGAATACGGACGCTCCGTCTTGCCATTCTGACCGGTTAAACTGTTTTTAGAAAATCCCTGTCCAGGGTAATTATTATTCCTCCCTACTGCTAAATCTCCACCTATGCTCCCTGAATCTGAGCCTCTGCTATAATTAGCTTGCTGCCTTGCAGTGTCATGTGACTGATCCTGGTGGGTGTGTATCTTCCCCTGGTAGGTGTGGATCTGTACTGGTTAATATTGCTGATTGAACTCACACCGTGCCTGCTGTACATTTCTTGTCCTGCACCCATGTGGCTGAATGAAGTTTAAATAAAGTTTAGATAAAGGAAATTTATAGCCTGCAAAACATTATCTCAAACATTACATAATCACCTAAAAAAAATATTATTGTCTGCCTGCTTTTCAGGTAATTGCTAGAGCTAAAAAACAGCGTATACCTAGAATGGGAGTCGAGAGTGATACAAAACTATTATAAAAAAAAATCTTCCTCTATTATTATTGATTTTAAAAAATCTATGTGATTAGGAAACATTTTAAAAGTTACAAAAATTGTTAAAATATGAATAGTGTTCCTTAATCAATTTTCTTTGCTATAAACTAAATCAGTTATATGTATTCTTTGAAAAAGTTTTATCCCTCAAAACTGACAAATACACATTATTGTACAGTGAGGACTTATTAGACTAGGAAAATATAGAAATATTAATCACCCATTAAAACTAATCACCATATATGTCATAATATTTAATAGGCTTGCTACTATAACTAATCTCATTAAAACAATTCACTTTCCAGATTGTTTTTTTTTTTCAAATTTGTCAGTTTCAAAACCCAAAACTTTAGAATATCTTCCCCTCCCCAAACCATGTTTAATTTTAAAATTTGGCTGAAATAAAACATGCTTGAATTAAGTGCCAGGGATCAACCACTGTAATGATAGAGTTGCATGATTAAAACAGTCATATGTCTGTGAACTACATATATATGCTTACTCCCTTAGAAGCATTTTAAATTTCAAATCTGTCCAGGAACCAGCTCATTTAATTTTGCTGTGTATTTGTGAGTGAAAACACAAATATTAAACCATATCAAGACACATTAAAATAATTCTTCATAATTGCTTAATTTCTTTCCATTGGTCATAATTACAGATGTGACTCACTGCAGAATTTTAATGAAGTCGTAAAAGAGCAGAAGTCCAATACGTTTTGTTAAATTTTTTTCTTTCTACATAATTGTGGTTTAAGAAATAAAAATGTGAACACTGAACTTACCTTTGAGAATGTGAAGATATTCCAGGATTCATCCAATCGTAATCATTATTCTGTAAACATAAATTAAGGTGAATCAACAACTTAGAGAAGTCTTTCCCACCTTCTAGCGCCATTCTTTGCCTACACTAAAAAATACATCACCTCTAACTGCATGCAATACCATTTTAAAATAAATCATAGCATCTGTTTCAGGTGACAAATCTCAGTTGAGAAATTAACCTAAAGAATTGAGATTTGAATAAAAAATGAGATCTTTTTCACCCATGTCACAGGACTTAACTACCAAGTTGAATGACCATTTCTATAGTCACAATACAACCAGTTTATATATATCCAGTGCTTTTTTTGTAAAGAAAAATAGGTACTCAGTGATGAACTGACCAACTTTTAACTACCTAATTTGCACCTATTTTAATTCTTATTATGCCCAATTTTAAAATAATTCAATTGCAACAAATTTATAATATAATAAATTAATAATAAACGTTAGAATAGAAGAAAGTAAAAAAATTTTTGTCCACACATTGAAAAAGGTGGCAAGCCATATCGGTATACCGGCACAAAAAAAGCACTGTATATATCACAGGATCAGGAGAAGAGGGAGGGGGGGGGCAACAATATTTGTTGTTTGAACCCTGATGTTTCATGAAAACTTGAAATCAATTTACACTCATGAATAACAATTATGCCCATAACTGAGTAACAATGAATACAAAGATCACCATACAGCATTAACAGACTGAAATATAATGAGTAAATCTGATAAGTAAATATATGGCGTAATTTAGTTTTTTTTTAATTTATAGTAATTTTTTTTTTTACTTTAACCCTATTTGATAAAACATTGGTCATGAAGTCATATATATATATAAATTACTTCCTTACAAGTGGGGATCTTGTGATGTATTTCTATTTAAACTCTGTGGCAAATTATGTATGTTTTGCTGATGTACATTTACTTTCTTGATGATTTGAGACCTTCAAACAGCATTTGATTTCATTATTTAATAGATAAATAGACAATGATGAGAATAACATTCTGACATTCAAAACATCTACAAAAATATGTTTATTTATATTGTGCAGAGCTCTTGTTACAAGGATTAAAAAATATTAGTTTATATTCCATGGGAATAAAACAAGCATAACAATTATAATACACATGTACTGAAACCTTTGGTTAAGAAATATTTTAAATAATAAACAGTTCTATTAAAAAAACAGCAATTTAAAAAAAATAATAATACAGCTGTATATCGCATTGATGATCACTTTGAAACACATGTATGTAAAATAATACAAACTTATTTCAATGATTAAGTTTATATACTACATGTATTAGTCTCAATGAGTATTGGAAAAGGTAAATCAAATCTGTGATGATTTTAGGTTTTTTTAAAAATGTTGATGAAAGAGCTGCATACAAACTCAACAAGTTGAACTTAATTTAAAGGTGGTTTTGATGAAATTAAGTTCTGAGATCCACTTTTACTTCCTAAATCTGGTGACACACAAAGTTTATTTAAAATATTTGTCAAAGAGATAAAATTGCATATATCAATCTATATTATTTCTTCTATTTAAATTGAATAATTAATGTTCTCAATAATTATTATAGCTTTTTTGCAGGCTTTTTAAAATTAAATCTAAGACAAAAGATATAAATTTCTTTCATTGATGAAAATGCAAGGGCATTATACTGACGCTAAATGGTCTGAAAAAAATGACAGTAAATAGATACACAGTTAATGGCTTTTTATTGAAAAAAGCCTTGAAAAATAACAAAATTGTTGACTTGAGGTATAACGGCTTCAAGACCATAATGTCTTTAAAAAATGATAAGAATTTAGGAGAAGGTCTGTCAATGGCTAAAAGATGTGCAGGGATTCTCTCATTCTGTAAAGTTAAAAAAATATTTTTAAATATTTACCCGACATTTGCAAGTTTTTCTAAAATTATTCTTATGTTAAGCGCTTAAAAAATTTCTTTTAGCAAAGGCAAGACAAAAGATGAAGATACCTGTAGCATGAACTCAAAAGCTGCCACATCCCATTCGCTGACGAGATCTATGTACATAAAAAAATCAAGAACACAAAGGGGCTCTAGCTCATGTTGAACTTTGCTTTCGTCATATACAAAAAGTTTTTTACATCCAACTTTTAAAATGCCAATCACTGGATCCATAGCCACTGTTGATATATCAGAAAAATAACATAAAAAGTCACAATTCACAAACATAACTTATTATCAAATTAAATACTCCAATTTAATTTACCAGCATAGATTTCTTTTTTAATTTCCCAATACATACCCTTTGTCTTGTGCATCTTTCATGATATCCACAATTTATGATTGGAGCATTCCAATTTCTTCCCCCTGTGGTAATTGGACCATGTAAATCCTGAGCCTAAAATAATTAAATAAAAATGCTTTACTAAATGAAATGTGACCAACTCGTAGAACAAATCAGATAACATTTCTAATAAACTTAAGAAACGTATTTTAGTATAAATAAACATGCATTTACCTTAGCAGAAGCTTCTCCCATTTTGTCAATAATTTCATACAGCATACTCTGAAGCTGCCTAAACCCATGTCTTATAATAAAAAAACTAATTAAGTGAAACAGAAGATTTTTTTAAACTAAAACTTTATGGGACCATTCATCCCACAACACCTAAATATTATATCACAATAGATGGATAGAAGGGAAGAAAACAATTTTTAGATTAAAATATTGCAAAAAAAAACAACAGGTTACCAGGAAAGAATCACAAAAGCCAAGAAATAGAGAGTCATTCCGCTTAGTTTGACAGGTCAGTGATATGAGTGACCACAGAAAAATGATCAGATAAATTTAATACTAAATAAAATAATTAATTTTATAATACTTACTTAGGGCTTATCATGCTAGTTTTCAAATTCAGTTTAACAATAAATGTAAGTAAAACAAGTAAGAAAACTACTTATTAAGGTAAATATAAAATACCCACCTGTCTATTTGGTTGGATCGACAAGGTTTGAAGTTGCTGTCTACCTCTGTTATTTCATCAAGTAGAATAGTATTCACATTAAATGAAAATCCATTCAACATTTATTTTTATCTTCACACCATTGACCTTCTGTATTCAATATTAAAAAGATAGAAAAAGATTTTAAAAAAAAACATTCAGTTTCATTGTCATTATACAGTTAAGTGTGCCTCCCATTAGTTTATTTTTTTCTATAGAATACATGTTTTAGTACGAAAAAACAAAAATACAGTCTCAATGACATTATGGGTAACCACAAATGTTATATATTATAATTTACTTTCTCCTCTAACTCTAATTGTATGACATTTCTTCAACTTATATTATTTATTATAAATAATTTAATATAATACATTCATCTGCTCTTGGTTGGACTCATCTATTAAATTTAAGAACCTGTTCAAAATGTTTGCCATCCTCTTAATATACTATAATATAGTAATATTATAATATTAAAATATACTATATAGACTAGTCGCTAGACTGTAAGATATTCCAAAGTAAAAACGAAGTTATTTTATTTTGTATAATACCTTTCTATTCAGATTAAACGTACACTTACAATATTTTTGGGTTGTAGATGAAAATATTGACCTGTGATTGTAAATTAATGCTTTTATTGTCCAATGTCGTCTTTAAAGTTAAATTTGTGTCAGTGCGTAATTTTATGTGATAAATAAATTACACAACTTTCTCAACTTCTATGTTTTCATTTTTCCAAGCATTTTAGTTCACGATGAAAAGCTATCGAAGTTGTAATTCATGTGTAACATAATTGTTTTATCTGGCGTTATTAGTGTGATTTTAATATAAATCTTAAAATAATTAAGGAACATTTTGTTTTTATTAATCTAAAGGCTTTTTTCAGTGTTTAAAAATCATGCTGCCATGTTTATTTCTCCAAGGAAAACAATGTAGTTTCGCACAAAATGATAAGCAGTACAATTTTTTTTCTCCATTATTTAAATGAGATATTGTCAGTTAGCTTAGCAAATTATTTTGAACTAAGAAAATAATATTTTATTTTTTAGAAGTAATTTATTTATTTTCTAAGAAACCGAATCTCATTATTTAATGTAAATAAATATTTATTTTAATAAAAGGTCAGCACCGAACTGTGCCAAACATTATTTCTTGAGATTTTATGCTATTTCTAATCTGTGGTTTTATACTGGGTCAAATACATGCTTAGAGAAACAGGGGAAGAGCAGGGGCGGATCCAGAAATTTGGAATAGGGGGGAGGGGCGTAAGCTTTGTAAAAACGTTATATTTCAAGCAGCAGCAGAGAAAAAGGGTCTAGACATTAGAGGGGTCGTAGCCATTGGGGGCGAGGCCGGGTCGCCCCCCCCTCCCCGATCCGCCAATGAAGAGGGGGAAACGCACGGAAAGCTTTCAAAAGCCAAATTCATCATTTAAATTATGAAATTAATTTAATTTAGAAAATGGTATACAATTTATGTAAAATAAATTATTATTTAGCACACGCTTATAGAACTCTCCTTCCACGCCACACCAGCCCTGACTAACTTACCTACTGTCCTGTGTCAACACAGTGCCGAACCTAGGGATTTAGGGGTCCGGGTTTGGCCTCTTTGGGCCCTGCATTTTAACATTCGACCACATGACATGAGATGATGTACTTAATATCTAATATTTAATGTAAAAAAACATTGGAGCCCCTTCAAGCTGGAACCCGGGGTACTCTTTCACTTGGACCCCCCTTTCCTCCCACCCTACGCTTCTGTGTCGACAACTGTCAAATTTGAGCAGACCCCTCTCTCTCTCTCTCTCTCTCTCTCTCTCTCTCTCTCTCTCTCTCTCCTCTCTCTCTCTCTTATGTTGACGAGTCTTTATAAATGGTTCTCTCCAGTACGCATCATACAAAACAGTACCAGGTGCTAACTGATTGAAGTAGTAATGCAGCGTAGTAATGAAGGGCCGAAATAGTTACCTTGACAAAAATCAGCCTCAGGACCAGCATGGGGAAACTTCGGCCCGTTAGGGCGTTTGACTCCGCCCCCCAATACACTCTCCTTCCGCCCATTTACATCAGTAACATTTACACTCCAACAGTCTGCCGGTCCAGTACTTCTGTCGAACTAATGGAAAAACCATTGTGGTCCGCTGTTCAAACAGTTCACTTACTCTTGCTCAAGACATTTTCAGTAGTAATAAGTTAACATATGTGATCTATTGTTGTCAAACTGCATACGGCAATGTTGGACAACGGAATGACTTATATACACTAGTCTACTGTATAAGATTACTGTTAATTCAGTCACAAGGGGAAGAATATCTGGGCACTTTGCCACTTTGTGTTGTGGGAGGGAGGGTGTCGCAACAGCCCCAGCGTGAAAATTCTACAGCAGGGGGCCAGGTATCTCTATAGCAGGGGCCAGGCATTCTACAGCAGGGGCCAGGCAATAGCAGGGGCAGGTAATACATTTTACTAAGAACAAATAAGTTGAGGCAGACAAATCGCCCGGCCCCCTGCCCCCGCACACAGGCCTGTGTCGCAAGCGATGTGCACCGTGAACACATGTCAGGGGCCTTTGGTCCTCTTAGGCACCGTCGGATATGTTAATCTGTTTTAATACTTTTGCATTTTTGGTGGATTGTGTGAACAGATTGTGTTTATTGACAGGGGCCCATAACTGTATGAAGGTGGGTCTGAGGTCGACTTGGTGACTATATCACAAGAAGTAATCATCTATAATGTAGTGTGACACTACTAACGTGTTTTTTTATGGTGCCCAGCTTTCATTCTCAACATGGCCGCTGGAGATGTAGCGGGGAACTTTAATCCATGACATGTAAATTCATTGGTCCTCACCGGAGATCGAACCAGGGAAACACAGGTCGACAGTCGAATGCCTTACCTTAAGAGTAGAGTCAACATTATACTTTCAAAACCAGTTATGACAACAACATGTACCAGATCCATTCGTATAGACGAGCAGACTGGGCGGCTTCCTATACCCCCTTAAGCTGCTAAAGGGGGGGGGCACCTGTTGGGACTTTTATTTATCCAGTCACAAGGAAAGACTATCTGGACACTTGGCTGCGGCCCATGGGCTGTAATGGTTTAAAAGTTAAGGGGTTGTCATACGGAAGTACAGCTTTAGATTGCTGGGGGGGCATTATTTGCAAGTGGCAGACTAATGTATTTAACTTAGAACCCATAATTATACTTTTGACATAGGAACACACACAATTCAGGCCTTTGATAGGGAACCAATTATACTTATGACATAGTATCCACTATTGTAATTGATAAATAAATCACCCTAGACAAATGTGTTTACTAAATAAATCACCCTAGACAAATGGGTTACTAAATAAATCACTCTAGACAAATGTGTTTACTAAATAAATCCCCCTAGACAAATGTGTTTACTAAATAAATCACCCTAGACAAATGTGTTGACTAATCAATAACAAACATTTACAATATGTCATCATTAACATTTGTACAGAACAAATTGATAAAATGGCAGTGGGTCATACAAAGGTCTGTTTTAAAATCATAATACTGAACATGTCGTTATACTTTCTTTCTCTTATACTCATTACATTTTAATAGATAAATCCCATAGTGATAAAAATCTTGGATGGAGTCATTCATTTCTTATACTGTCTTCCATATCATCTAGAAAGCGTACACATAAAATAGCCTACAGTATGGTAGGCTACAACTTGATCACATTTTTCTCGTGAAAATTTCAACAGTTAAGAGTCGAGCAGGGCGTATTGTCCCATGATGAAATTTAAAAAACCGAATGAGGAAGACTCTGAATAAGACGATATTTTTTTTTTCAAACACTCCACACACACACACACACACACACACACACACACACGCACATTCTATAGTGATTTTAAAAAAAATCTTTAACATATTTTTCACACATATTTTTTAGAAGTCTCTGAAAGGATAAAATATTTGTCTCTTGATCCTATAAACCTATATTGGGAAGGTTTTCTCTCATTCACCGTAGTCGATAGTGCAATGGTCACGGGATACATAAGTAGGTACGGAACAAGCAGGAGTTGAACCTGTGTACCCAAGGGCACACAGATCATACTGCAGCATGAAGTGCTTGCTAGAGAGAGAGAGATGGATTCCGAAACAAAAATTCATACGGACTTTATAGCAGTAAATTTAATCTGTTTCAATAAATACTGTGCAAGGAAGATTGATTGTATGGCGAAAAACGATTACTCGTTGTTTAATGCATCACCAGTTTTCACATTTCATAGGTTGCGTTGCCCGGATGCGAGATTGGCGTCGCTAAACTAGCATACAAATTATGGGTGTGGCAAGACCATCGGGCCAATGCGCGTTTCTACAAAATCAACGCATTTCATTTTATAAAAAACGCTTAATTAGCGTAGAAATTGGTGAAGCTTAATAAGAGTTGAAATATCCATTAAAAAGTCTATATTTTTTTTCCTTTTTCGGATTCCACCCTGGGCTAAAAAACCGAAAATCCAATAGAAAAAAAAGAAGAGGGCTTTTGAATCTTTATAACTGGTAGGCAGATAGACAGCCAACCATACAGGCAGTCAGATAATTTTGTAGATAGATTAAACAATACACACAATAGAAACGAAACAATTAGAAAGAGTTAAGTTATAGACCAACAGCTGATAAGACTTTTTCATTTTCTACCACGTCCTTGAGAGTTTTTGTTTTGTACGTTTCTTGCGGGTTCTTCCTTTTTGAACCAACTGCTCACAGCATAGGCTAGACCCGCTGCTAGAGTCACACCTCCAGCTATCGCCGCCCCAGTCAGGAAATCACCAAACTGTGTATTAAAGAAAGAAAAAACATTTTTATTATTACATGTTAATACGTACCCTGCAAACCTTGCATAGAGTTATATCCCTAAGCTTGACCGGTAGGCTAGGTTATTTTTGGTTTCGCAGATACGATTTTTGTTAAGATTGTATTTTAAACTGGAATACTGTTGTATTAATTTTTACTTTCGATTTAACGCGGAGCCGAAATCGCTTTTATATATATATATATATATTGACATTTTGAAAATGGGCACATCTTACTATTTGACTTGACTTCTAGTTCCATGTGGAGCAAAGGGCCTCTGCAATCACTCTCCAGTGCACTTTAACCTAGGCACATTGGTACCTTCCTGCAAGATGTCACAGCTCTTCATCTATGCATGTGGCATGCTGGTAGCAAGCATAAATCCAGGCCCGTAGCGCGAAAATTCTACAGCAGGGGCCAGGCATTTTACATCAAGGGCCAGGCCAATAGCAGGAGGGGGGGGCAGGAAATAAATGTTAATAGTAGAGCAAACAAGCAGAGGGGCCAGGACCAAATAAAACGCAGGGTGCCTGATCCCAGCTCCCCCCCCGCACGCCACGGGCCTGCAAAAACTGTGACGAATGTATCGCCACTTCTTGTAACAGATCTGAACGTCGTCAACTGCTTGTTCTCTACATCTCAGCCTGAGGATATCATGGATCGGAGTCGATGGGATGAATTCAACCCATCACAGGCTGTATAACAATCACGTCAAGAAGACTGTCGTCAATGGTGTGCCCGCCGGGTACATAAATGTACTTCTTGGGGGAGGGGGTGAGATCAGAGGGGGCCCAGTTGTAGCTTGGTGGAGATTAGTAGGGGGTCATGATTAGCTGCTGGCAGCACTGACCACATCACCACCAAAATCGTCCTATTATTATGTAATGTGACATTATATCTGCATACTTACTGGCGACTGTAATAGTCTATTTTTTTAATTTTTACACCGTGACTTATATACAGTTTTAAAGAAGACCTAACATAATAATTAAGAACTAATAATGAAAACTTTTGATTGATAGATAAATAGTTTTGTTATAAGTCAAATGTTATAAGTAAAGTTCTTGCCCTAAGGGCGCTTTGGGGCAGATGAAGTGTAGAATTAATCTTTTTCGGTAACATCAGCCATATTGAGGTCGGCATAGATTGATTATGTGGTTAGCAACTTAGCATAAGGCCCAGCCAGGAGCTGAAAAAAAAATTCCCAAGATTCCACAGTCCACCGCTCTACACCTCACGACCAGCCCCCTTATGTTATCTTTCGGATTGATTAGTTGTTTGCAATTAGATATTTTAATTATATTTACTAACATAATACCAGCACACTATTTGAATCAGTTACATTTTTTATCTTTTAGCTAAATGTCACAAGTAAGAAGTTAACAACTACACGACAAGTACGACAAACTTAAATGACAAGTTGTTTGAAAAGTAAGACACTACAATACAAACTGGTACGAATGGCAATAGAAGATGCATGTATGTCACTATACGAGACGGACGGGAAATGATTTCCACCTCGGCATCCTTCCATTGTCCGTATTCGTACCAGTTGGCGAAGTGCTCACAGTTGGAGTAGACTTCACTGTGTTCCACTCGACCTATTTTGAACGTCGCTTTTCTGACTATAGCCAGCTGATCCAAGGGACTGAATCGAAGTTAAAAAAATAAATAACTCAAGAAATAATTAAAAGCGCACAGTTCAAGCTAGGGTTTTTAAAATACACATAACCAGGGCCGCTCTAATTGTTATTAAGGTTTTTTTTAGAGATAAACATTGAAATTACCTTTTGGGATCCCTCAGACAGTATCCACCTTCCAACCCCGCGCCGCGGAATGGTATAGGTCCGTGAAACGAATGTTACCAAGAAACATTAAATTATTTCCTTTTTATTTATTTCTCACTTGATTGTGCGACTTTCCATGGACGGAAATACTCAACGCCCGTTCCCTTCCCCGTGGGCCGCGGTGAAATTATAAAACGCTGACCGGTCCGTGGCGAGAAACAGGTTGGGGAACACTGCTTGTAGAAACCTAGTTTGCCTATCAGAAGAAAGGCTCTGCTACTTATCTAATCAGTCAATAAATCTCTCTCTCTCTCTCTCTCTCTCTCTCTCTCTATCTCTCTCTCTATCTATCTCTCTCTCTCTCTCTCTCTATATATATATATATTATATATATATACATATATAGATATATATATATATATATATTACTTCAATATATCTATATATTTATCTGTCTTGCATCTTATAAAACCGTTACAAATATCAAAACATTTTTCTTTCTATCTATCTGCCTGTCTATTTAGCCATTTCTATGTATCTGTCTTTTCCCATCCATCTTGTTATGCTCTATATTCTCTTGTTTCAATATCTATTCATCTATTAGCATACTGTCTGCCTGTCTTATCTAATGTACTAAAAGTACACATGTATATCTATTCAACTATTTGTACACTGTCTGTCTGCCTTATCTAATTGAAACGAACATACAGATGTATGTAAACTAGGCTGTTTACTTTACTTACAATGTCAATATGGGATATATTACAACTCCAACTATAATCGGAACATTACTCTGTCCATAATTTATCCTTAGGGGGGTGGGGTGGGGGTGGGGTTAGTACTACGATTGACCAACCTCCATGACTCATCGCGGCTGTTGTTGATGGAGGCTCTGCCCCCTTCCAGAACATCCCAGAAACTATCCACCGATATCTTGGCCTGACTGTAAACATGTCCACCGATGATGAAAGAGTGGGCGGTGTCACCGTTGGGGTACTTGGTGCAGCGACCTTCACCCACCAAATGAACAACATTGTCAGAGCCTTGCAAAATAAGACACTACAGTAACAATCCTATATAAATGCCTCGTTCTGATGTGACTGTTTAAAAATGGGAAAAAACCCAGTTTGATGGGACACATCTACGGCAACAATGATAAAGAATAAAAATATAGATATTTAAAAACTACTGTAAGACATCTTTGTTTAGTAAGGCCCCAGTCCAAGTGCACAGATGGGTCCATGCATCAAGACGGACATGTTATTGGGCTTACTCAGGCTGGACGCGACGTTTTGCGGCCCAAACGCATGTAAGGGCTTTCGGTCTTTGATGGCCTAGTCGTTCACAGTATCTGATTTAAAATGACGAATAGTTGTCGTGTGATGATCATAGGGGTCCCATTTGTTAGGGACGGTCAGGGGCCCAATATTACTGGCGGCCGCTATACAAACAGTGTCGGTGAAAGGGGCTTGCTCGTACCTGAAAAAAGGGCCCAGCATTCACCAAGGTGTTGATGCCAAAGCCGCTCTTACTGTTAGATAAATTATGTGACCAGTGCTAAATCCCTCCCCCTTTTCTCAATCTATGTCTAATCTATTATTAATTAAAGCACATCTGTTCACTGTCTAAGGCCCACATATATCTCTGAAGTCTCTGTCTAATGTGTCCATATATATCTCTGAAGTCTCTGTCTAAGGCCCACATATTTCTCTGAAGTCTCTGTCTAAGGCCCACATATATCTCAGTCTCTGTCTAAGGCCCACATATATCTCTGAAGTCTCTAAGGCCCACATATATCTCTGAAGTCTCTAAGGTCCACATATATCTCTGAAGTTCTGTCTAGTGCCCACATATATCTCTGGTCTCTAAGGCCCACATATCTCTGGTCTCTAAGGCCCACATATACCTCTCTGAAGTCTCTGTCTAAGGCCCACATATATCTCTGAAGTCTCTAAGGCCCACATATATCTCTTTTCTCTGCCTATAGCCCAAAACACATCAGGAGGGGGCGGTTCAGGCTAAATTTATGTCAACGATTAAGTATTTGAAATGATAGCCATAATGACAAGCAATTTGAAATGATGGTTGTCCGGACGGTTGCCGTGATAACGGACGTGTAGTTAAGTTTAATATCTGAGTAATGGGGGGGTTACATTCTTCGACAAAATTTAATTGGAGTGATGTATACCACTGGAAGTTTAACACTTGTTGTGGAGGATGTGTTATTGTCCTTATAAAACAGTTAACGTAATTAGTGGACATCCCCTTATGGAAATGTGTTAGTGCCCTTTCTACATTAGCCTACTCTGCATTGGTCGGGAAGACGCCATGGGGATCAAATTGAAACAGCGCTTTTGGGGGCCCGAACCGGTGAATTAGCACAAACTTACGTTTCACATAATCACCCAACCGGTTTATAACATCCAGTCTCATAATGCCCAAAAAGAAAAAAACAACAAAGTTAACAGTAAAATACCTTCACATACCTATGTAAACTGCCCAGTGTGTGCATTGACCCTGGAGAACTGCACGCGGTCACCGATGACCAGGTTAGCGTGGACACGATGGTTATGGATTTGATAGCTCTCTAGACCTGCCATCTTAAGGTCCGCCAACTGGAAGTACAGTGTTACATATGGGCTTGTTCGTAAATGACGTAACGCAAAACGACATTTTAGATTCCCCTCCCTTGTCACAAAGTGTCACAAATTTTTCACCCCCTCCATGTCACGTCACAGTTAAAATAAATTAAAATACCTCAAATTACCGATTTATTTTTCTTCGTTAATTTTGGAGAAAATCATTCTTTTACATTTTCCCATAAGGCATTCAGATGTTGACTGATAGAGATAATTTCAATAGCTTCTTCTTCTTTTTCTCTCCTGAATTCTCCAACGCCAATTTCATAACGGTCAATTCTTCAAAATTTCGTTGAGAAGAATTGTAATTTTGGCAGAAAATTCAACCAAATTTCGGATTCCTCATAGATAATTATTATTTTTTGTGACGTCACAATTTCACAGACCCCCCTGTCACAAAATCCCTGAACCCCCCTCCTCCCCCTAAGCGTTACGTCATTTGCGAACGAGCCCATATGTCGTATCAAATTAAAAAAGATGAATTGTACATTGTACAAGACTCACGTCATCGGCGTAGCTAGAGGTAATTGCACCTGGGAGGTTTCGACGCAATGCCGCCCCATTCAGAGGCGCGCCTAGGGTGAGGGAGGTGGTCCAAATTCGAAAGTTCCCAGCTTGAGGGGGACCTCAACTTTTTTACATTGCTATTAAGTACATTATCTCATATATGTCGAATGTTAAAATGCATGGGCCCCCAAAGAGGCCAAGGCCTCTGAAGCCCTAAAGCTCCTAGGGTTTGGCACTGGCCCCATAAACGTCCAAGTGCCATCCGAGGTGGATCGCTGCTCTCTAGGTTTGCTACAGATTCCCATCCATAAAAAATATTTTGGCTGAACAGATTACATATAAGAAGATGTATTTGTTACATATTATATGAGTTTTGAGTTCGTTTACATTTTATTTGAATAAACTACAAGTTGAACTAACTTTTTTCTAGTTACAAGCAAAGCTAACTAACTATATGAAAAAGTTAAGTTAAAAGCTTGTTTTTTTTAGTTAGTAACTAAAAATTTTAATTGAAAATATTAAAAGCGTGGGTGATGACGACAATGTACTGAGCTAACTGTCACTTTTACATCGGCTGATAAGTTGTGAATAAATTAATAAATAAATAATGTATAATCTATATACCTGGAAGGGCACTGGCATATTTTTTAGTAAAGATACTTCTTGCCATTATGTGTACGATTTAATGAAATATTTGTTTTTAATACATTAATTTAATACATTTTTTATTTTATTTAAGGAAGAAAAAAGTTAATTACATATTTTTCGGTTAAATTGAAACTATTTTTGAACTATTTGTAACCAAAAGTTTAAATTGAAACTATTTTTTGAACTATTTGCACCAAAAGTTTAAATTGAAACTATTTTGAACTATTTGTAACCAAAAGTTTAAATTGAAACTATTTTTGAACTATTTGTAACCAAAAGTTTTAATTTCTTAAGATGAAAACATTCGTTCGTGCCCATCACTGGGAATACGTGATACTGAAATATCAATGGGTGAAGTAGATTTAGTAGATGATACGCGCGACTTTTTAGTGCTGTATACTCGTGTTGCTTTGGGAGGCCTGTCAGACCCTCCCCTCCTTTCCCGATGACTAGGGTTCGTGTGTGTTTCTCTCAAACATAATATTCTTAAAAAAAAACATAGATAACACATTAGCTCATTTTGATTTGCTTGTAAACATAAAATAGGTTAAAGAATGTGTGTGTAATATTTTATCAGTGAATGACTGGAATATTTCTGGCGGGAAAATGAAGTAATGGTAACATTAAAGTAGTGTTTCATTAGGGGCCGTTCACATATTATACATCGCAAAAATGTCAATTGTCTACCCCCCCTAACCATATAACATTATTTAACACACACAAAAATCCTCAATATAACAAAAATAAGAAATTTGCCACCACCCCTCCCCTCTTCGGCGTTATATAATATGTGAACGGCCCCTTAGTTCAAGCATAACATAGGCCTAATTAGTGTAGGTTACTGGCTGCATATCACCAGAGTTCACCAGACTATCCGCGAATAGAACTGGATAGTTTTCTCAACTCATAATGACCTTGATCATCATTATTTCTTCGAATATTTCTCCCATACCTAAAAATTGTTTTTTACTTTTTTTTAAAAAGCTGTTTTTTTAATGACTCAAGGGCGAGGCAATTAGTTTGAAAAACGCTAGATAACAACTTAACATTCACGTCTTCCTGATAGCATAAGTATCATGGGATTTTAAAAAATATTTAGTAGTCAGATTGGAATGAATAAATCGTGGACTGACATCTCATTGGCGAATATCAACAGCTATTTATAAATAGATAAACAGATTAAATTATACATGTAGTAGGCTAAAAATGCATTACTTTACATTGGCTGTAATAATATATCTCGAGTCAGAGAAATCAACAGAGACGCAGCAAAGCGCACGTAAACACTATAATTTCAGTAATTAGTGAGATTCAATGAATCAGTTAAATGTGTAACCAAGAAGACGAGAATAACACAGAAACAGATTTGGTTTATATTTGAACACACTCGCGCACGCTAATTGTGGGCCACACTGAGCTGCCAACTGTTTTGTCAGCTCTTTATTTTTACATTGTAAATCTGAATTAGAAATATGTAAGCTAGATTCAATCTTGGCTAATCTTTCATTTTTCGTTAAAAACAGATTTATCTCAAAATTGAATTAAAGTTATTTTAGATTTTGTAAGATTTTGATACAGTTTAGCAGTGCTTTTTTTGTAAAAAAAAAAAAAAAATAGGTGCCGGTACTCAGTGGCGCAATCAGAAAAAATGCTGGGGGGGCTCACATATAGAAAAAAATGCTGGGGGGGGGGGCTCACATATAGAAAAAAGACAGTTTATATAGTAAAATATGTATGCGCCTTCTGCCGGTACTGCGGTGGATTGCCTAACTTTTAAACTACCAGTTCGCACCAACCTCGACGTAAGCTAAATCACAACTGCAAAGATACTATCTTAAAAATTCAATTTTGACAAATTAATAATATAATAAATTAGTAAACTTTAGTAATATAAGAAAAGTATTTTTTTTTTTACCCACATTGAAAAAGGTGACGGTACGCCGTACCGGTGCGTACCGGCACAAAAAAAAAAAAAAAAAGCACTGCAGTTTAGTGACAAGAATATATTGATAGTTGGAATTCGTATGATATATAGAATATTGTTTAAATATTAGTTGGCTTATTCGCATTAAAAAAGAGTTGTTGGTGACATGGTGTAAATTTATAAAATGTGATTCTTTCTAAAAAAATATTTAAAAGCAAGCTGGGGTTTTTTTTTGTAATACGATTTTTTCGCAGATGCAAAGGCGTAACTAGGGAGGAGGGATCCGAATTGAAAAGCCCTGGGCCCCAGCTTAAGGGGGCCCCAAATTTTTTTTACATTAAATATTAAGTGCATTATCTCATGTCATGGTGTCGAATGTCAAATGCGTGCGCCCCCCTCCAAATCCCTAGGTTCGGCACTGTTCACCTTGCTAATTTATTGAAATAACCATTAATATTAAATTTCTTTATCCTAATTGATAGTATAGGCCTATAGGTGAGATGAATTTAATGTATAAGCATCTCAGAAATTGTTTATAAAATGTCATCAAACTATCATACATAGCCAGTACCTGCTGAAATACTGTAGAGGCACGACATAACGGTGGTTGTTTTTTTTTTAAATAGTAAACCTCGCTTATCATTTTTTTTAAATAAAACTTCGCTTTATCATTTTTTTTAAATAGTAAACTTCGCTTATCATTTTTTTTTAAATAGTAACTTCGCTTATCATTTTTTTAAATAGTAAACTTTCGCTTATCATTTTAAATAGTAAACTTCTGCTTATCATTTTTTTTTTAAATAGTAAACTCGCTTATCATTTTTTTTAAATAGTAAACTTCGCTTATCATTTCTTTTTAAATATATTCAGTAAACTTCGCTTATCATTTTTTTCAAAAAAGATTCTTTTTGAGCCGGTCATTTTCAGAAGTTTTTTTTTTCTTCTTTGCGTTGCGTGGCGTAACATAAAACATGTATATGCTGTTTGAAATAAAAAATATATTTTTAAAAATCTTCTTGAAATTTTGGCTAAATTGGCAACCTGACCTAGAAAGAAAATTATGCCATGGTAAAAATAGTTTTTTGCCACGTATCAGAAACCGGGACGTGCTTAAAACAAAACGTAGTGTACGATTACATTTACAGACAGAATACCATGGCCTGCACTATGTTTACAGAGAAAGATAATAAGAATATAAATCTAAGGCCTGAAGTGCAGAGTTGGGTTACATCTTCAAGAGTGAAGTACGTAATCAGACATTGTTGTTTGATTATATATATATATATATATATATATATATATATATATATATATATATATATATATATATATATATATAGTTTGTGTGTATGTGTGTAGTATATGGAAAATTCAGGATATCGATTCCCACTCTCCTCTCCACCCACAAGACTACCCCTTGAACAATGAAATATATTTCGAATTCTTCCTGCGCCAGCAAAGCTACGTCAAATTATTGTTATTTTGACAATAAACTTTATTTTTAAATTTTCCTTTCCTGGTCTTCAAAGCTGCAAATCTGTCAATCCCTCCATCAATACCAATATCTTTCAGCATATCACTTACAATAGAAAACAGAGCAGGATCAGAAAGCCTTGGAGTGGCCCTTAGTGGATAGTAGGTAATTTTTTTTTATCCTTTTCAGTTTTGAAAAAGCTCCTCTCGCATGAAGCTACAGACACATATTGGGATACACGATTGCAGGCTCAATGAAAATTTTAGCTAAGATTCTAATAAGCCCCATTCAGCAATGAATTTAAAACATCAAACACTCACCATTCTCTTGCGTTGTCGTAAATAAGATCAATATCTGCATGCCTTTAGATGTCTTCTCATCGTTCATATCTCTTTTAAAAAAGCTCAAGAATTAGAGCGATCAAACATCTGTTCAGTGTTGTGATATGTCAGGTGTGCTGTCAGCATCTGGTCAGTGTTGTGACATGTCAGGTGTGCTGTCAAACATATGGTCAGTGTTGTGACACGTCAAGTAAAAGGTCAAACATCTGGTCAGTGTTGTGATATGTCAGGTGTGCTGTCAAACATCTGGTCAGTGTTGTGATATGTCAGGTGTGCTGTCAAACATCTGGTCAGTGTTGTGATATGTCAGGTGTGCTGTCAAACATCTGATCAACGTTGTGACATGTCAGGTGTGCTGTCAAACATATGGTCAGTGTTGTGACATGTCAGGTGTGCTGTCAAACATCTGGTCAGTGTTGTGACATGTCAGGTGTGCTGTCAAGCATTTGGTCAGTGTTGTAATATGTCAGGTGTGCTGTCAAACATCTGGTCAGTGTTGTGACATGTCAGGTGTGCCGTCAAACATATGGTCAGTGTTGTGACATGTCAGGTGTGCTGCTGTCAAACAACTAGTCAGTGTTGTGACACGTCAAGTGTGCTGTCAAACATCTGGTCAGTGTTGTGATATGTCAGGTGTGCTGTCAAACATCTGGTCAGTGTTGTGATATGTCAGGTGTGCTGTCAAACATCTGATCAACGTTGTGACATGTCAGGTGTGCTGTCAAACATCTGGTCAGTGTTGTGACATGGTTGTGTGTGCTGTCAAACATATGGTCAGTGTTGCGACATGTCAGGTGTGCCATCAAACATCTGGTCAGTGTTGTGACATGTCAGGTGTGCTGTCAAGCATCTGGTCAATGTTGTGATATGTCAGGTGTGCTGTCCAACATCTGGTCAGTGTTGTGATATGTCAGGTGTGCTGTCTAGTGTTATTGTTTTCGTTGACGAAAACTAAAACTAAAACCTTCGTTGACGAAAATGTTGACTTTTCGTCAACGAGAACTAAAACTAAACTAAAATTAGCAGCAAGACTAGAACTAGACGAAAACTAAAATTATTACAGAAAACGAAATAAAAACTGAAACTAAAATATGACCTGGGACTAAACAACACTAGTGCTGTCGAACATAATTCCAAAATACTTCACAACCTTTTAAATCCCTTATAAGGATATCCTTCCCATGACGTGCCAGACATTTATAAACTAATTTTGATAAGATACGGATGCTCTTATCGTACACGTAGATTAACCTCACTAATCTCAATAACACTGAGTAATATTCGAAAGCATCTCAACCATCTCAAGAATTGTATTCATTTACTTAAGCTCTAGATGCTCTGCATGGTGGCACCCTGTCATACCGTTTGCATGGTGGCACTATGCACTACTGCTCTGCATGGTGGCACCATGCGCTACTGCTCTGCATGGTGGCGCCATGCGCTACTTCTCTGCATGGTGGCGCCCTGTGCTACTGCTCATGCTTTTAACTATGTTTGGTTATACCACCCTCACCAGACCGTATGCTTTCTGTTATGTATTAAGAACTATTGATTTTGGTGTCATACCTATGTTGGTGTCACCCAGTGTGGTCCGCAACCTCCCCCGCACTCCACTCCTCTCCCTAGTGACGTCACTGTGTGTGTGTGTGTGTGTGTATTTATATATTTATACAGTGCTTTTTTGTAAAAAAAAAAAATAGGTGCCGGTACTCAGTGATGGATTGCCCAAATTTTAGCTAGTTTGTTTCCTTTCTATTGCGCACACTTTAAAATAATTCAGTTTTAACAAATTAATAATATAATAAATTAATAATAAATAATAATAAATAATAAAAAATACAACAAAAGTAGTAATTTTTTCCCCCACATTGAAAAAGGTGCCAGTACGCCGTACCGGTGCGTACCGGCACAATTAAGCACTGTATATATATAGGAATGTCATTTTTTTACATTGTGCTAC
Organism: Bulinus truncatus; assembly: GCA_021962125.1. Classification (NCBI taxonomy): domain Eukaryota; kingdom Metazoa; phylum Mollusca; class Gastropoda; family Planorbidae; genus Bulinus; species Bulinus truncatus. The sequence goes on along the minus strand of JAGDYQ010000023.1, from coordinate 64,266 downwards.
AGTTAAGTCAATATCCGGAGCCAAAGACTTTTATGTCCCCTTACAAGTATTTCGTTTCACCTCGTAGCGGACCTGAAGGTCAAGGTTATATAACCAGTTATCAATGTACTAAATGTTGTAACTGTTGAAACAAAAATGAAGTCATGCTGCTGATTCTGGTTTTGAAAAAAAAATGAGAATACCAAGTGTGTAACAACTCATCACATGCCAGATAAGGTAAAACAAAGCACCAATACTGGTATATTATTAGCCTAGGGCTATTTGTTAGCTTTTTTTTAAAAATGAGAAACTTGTATTCTCTTCCACATTGAATCGGTAACCAATATTTGGAAAGTATGTATTTAAAGTTCTTTTTGTCTATCAATATCAAAGCAGAAATGCCTGCAATGACCATAGAGTATCAACTCAACCGTTTTCCTGGAGTCCTGGGCATGTGTACGCTTGGAGGCCCTAGACTAGGGATGTCGGGACGTGACAAAGCCCATTACAAGCAGTATGAAAAAAAAAGGGGCCACCAAAAGTGTCTGCCATATGGGCGGTATTCTGCCAGTTTGGGCGGTTTTACATTTTGGCTTTTTTGTTTAAAAAAAAGCTTAAATTTTATAGGCCTAATTATGGATTTGAATATTGCTTACATTTCACCGCAATCAATAGCCCTTTTCATTGATTCACATTTATTTATTTAATTAAGTTTTTTATTCATTGACAAAAATGTCTTCAGTGGCGTAGAGCTTAACACGAGCCCGGGTTCTATACCTTTTTACTCTCCATATAATATGTAAATATACCATTTGGTGCCCAGGGCATTAATCCCCTTCGTTACGCCCTCTGATTGTCTTTTGTTTATTTAATTTTTTTTTACATCTCATAGGGCGTAAGAGGAGTGATCGTGGTGTCATCTCTAGGGTCTGCACATCACTGCCCACAAAAGGTTGATGATGTCACCATAAATCTTAACCCAATAACCTTTGAGAACCCTCTGAGCCTGCATATTTCTACCCTATAAACAAAAATCCAAGCCCTACTTATAGGACAAACTTATCAAGCAAGAACTGTAGAAACTCAAAACAAAATACTATCTTCAAAATAAGTATTTATTGGGCAGAGTTATCCCACCTCAATACAGTGTATAATAAAAACTGACATTGGTAAAAAAAAAAAAAAAATCAAGGAAGTAAAATAGCATTTTTCTTGCATATAATTAGATCATAGTAACCAATTATATAATATTTAAAACAAGGAACGAAGTGGCTACGGTTACGTCCAGCACCATTATATTAGGGTTAGAATAGGGTGTATCCGAATTTCTTTTTCGGGTACCGGCCATTATATTAGGGTTAGGAATAGGGTTAGGGTGTGGAGCAATATCTATGGCTGGTACTCCGGAAAAAAAAAATACGGATTACGCCAGATGTAACCGTAGCCACTGCGAACAAGGAAATAAAAAATACAGAAAGACTTTTCTGATACATTAAGAAAAAAAAAAGCAAAATTATGCCTTATGAATATATATATACAAAATTACAACAACATTTTAATTGAGAAAGACCAAATTTAAGCAAAAACCCAGCTTATAATAATATAACAGAGTTTAATTAAAACATTTAGCAAAATTTGAAGTATAATGAACCTTTCAGCTAATACTGGGCTTATGGTTTAATCTGATTTCTGTACAACCATACGGAAACAAAGAGAAAGCATCTTATGTGTCTGACCAAGGCAACATGACAGGTAAAAACTAAGGTCAAATAAGACATCTAACTGATCGGCCTCACTTGATGAGTAAAAAGAAACAAAATCACTGACAACAGAGGGAAGCATATTTCTACACTAATTCACTGGAAAATAAAAAAATAAATTTTTACAGAGCTTAGAATTCCCAAACAAAAGAAAAGAAAAAAGATAATGATTGGCTTCTTTTTTTTAGAATTGTAATAACGAGTTAAAATTGAAAATAATTTTTAAAATATCTTATGATTTGGTACGACAAAGCATTGCCAATATTATAATGACGATTATTAAATTAAATGTCATCAATAAAGTTTAAATAAGTACAAAATTATAAATTTTGTTAAAGGCAAAAACTTGTGTAGATCAAAACAAGGCATCAACGTTTATATTTAGTGTCTTTCTTCTGACACATTTCTGTTTTGAGCTGACTGCCCAATCATCGCCAGAGTAATGTCCCTTGTCCTGAAAGTCATCATCATCAGCGATATCCACCACTAAATCTGGCTCCCCATCTTTCTTCTAACGCTTTCTTTGATATCATGGCTGCGAGCAATGCATCTTTCCACCACTGGGGCAAAGGTTTGGTCGTATCTTTTTTCTCCTCAGATTTTAGCTGGGGGCTTGTTCTACTAGCATTTCTCCTGGGGCGTTTTTTGTCTAACAGCATCATAAACTTTGTTCCGAGCGCCTTTGTCGCCCATATTTCCTTCTTCCTGGGCTTCTTGAAACTTTAAAAAGAATATTCATTAAAAAATTCAACTCCGTTTCGTGCATGATAGCATTAAACTAATTAGCGGTGACCACATGACAAAGAAGATGTGGAAACCTAGTATCATGTCAATGCATAATTTAAATAAAAAGACAAAAAGAAATGCAGAATCTTTACACAAACATAAATATTGAAATTATGTTTACATTTTAAAATTCTCAATAGATAGCGAATAAGAATCTTATTTAAAGTAACTAATATTTTTTAAAAATGTTAACCATTAACTCTTAATCACCAAATAGCAATATATTCTGATCAATTATGACACGATTAAAGTAGATAATATTTGAGAGATTTCAAGAGCTTCCTTTACCGTGAAAAAATGTCAACCTAACAATTACACCTCTATACATTTTTTCAAAGTTAAAAGAATTGTATCATAAATCTAAATAAAAAATATTTACAGCTTAGGCAATATCTGCCAGTAGACTGAAAGCAAGAATCAAGAATTCTGTGTTTCCTGTAAAGTATTTACTATGGGTTTTTGTGTGCATCTCGAATTGAAAATTCTGTTTACAGCTAAAGTTTTGAATTAGTTAGCGTAGGGTTTAAATATGAGAATGTAAAGGTCTAAAAATATTAATAGTAATAATATAATACTATTCAAATTGTAGTGGAGGTTTACTGTACAACAAGAAGCATTTTAAAATCATCAAATGAAAAACAACTGTAATAGATCTCCAAAGATAAAGATATTTGTGCTCATCGTAACAAAATTTCCTGCTTTAAAATTCTTTTTAAAAAGCTCTGATCTAATAAAACAAAATGCCTGCAAAATATACGTTGTAGGCTACATGTATAACAAAGTTCATAGTTATTTTATTATTTTACTTTTTCAATTAAATACTGCTTTAATCTATTTATAAAATTAAGAGAAAGTATAATAAGACTTACACTTAGACTAAGCGTTAAAGTTCACATATCTTGGAATTTTCAAAATAATTATAAAAATGTCACTTTACAGTGGGGATTTAATGGCCGAATGGCTGGTGGATTGGGCTTGAGTTTGAACACATTAACGGATATTTTTTTTACATAATGTATCCTTTAAGTTGTCAAAGAAAAAATGGCTCACAGGTTTCTCATTTTCCTTTCATAACATAACATAAATAGACCACATTATTACATTGACTCATGCCACCCAAAGTTGAACCAGTATACCCTATGCCAAGATTTGGCTAGTTTCAGCTAGCAGTCCGATAATACTTTTTTCATTTACAGTGATAATAAATAAATAGATCAAACCAGTTGTATTTCATTATAAGTAGACTGAACCGGATGCATTTTATTATAAATCGGACTGAACATATTTTAGTATAAGTGAATATACTGACTTAATTTATGAATCCAGAAAATAAATGTTTTTGTTAAATAGATGTAACGCCAGTTGAGTTTAATTATTAGAGTTATCCTCGTGCAGAAAATTTAAGACTTTAAAAAAAAAAAAGGCTAGAGTTGAATAGTTAAAAAAAAAAAAGAGTCTCCATTGTAAATAAGACATATTACTGGAAAACAAATAGAAACACTGACCATCAGATACTTCCGCAGGTGCATTTGTAACGCTTTCTGAGTGTCAGGTTCTGATCTTGGTTTGGGCAGCTAACTGATCCCCCTTTGAAGTTACCAATTTGGTTTTCTGCTGTCGTCTTGGCTGATTTAGCGGCCTCTTTTCCCTCTTAACGGGCACATTGTCCGAGTTTCAGATTTCAGTGTTTTCTTTGGTCATCACTTTGGCTTTATGAACAGAAGTAGAATTACCAGAATTACTATTATTAAATCTTATCAGAATCAAAGATGAGAAAACCAAAACAAATAACAAAATTAATGGAGGTTTTGAATGGGGTGATTAAAGCTTGAAAAACAAAAACAAAACAAAAAAAAAAAAATTTTTGGTTTATTTTAATTCCATTTAGAGCAGAAGAGACTGTAATCCCAAAAGACTAAGCTACCTGAGTTATATTCTGTCCAATTTCTAAATGTACCACCTCTTATCAAACTTGTCATGAAAACGATGTAACTAATAATTTATTGCATTAAATTTTTCCTCTTGTCAAAAAAAAAGTCTTTGAGCACATATTTTTTTTTTCCATCAGGACTCTCTTCTTTACTGTAAGTCTCATAAACAACCACACAATATCTAAATAGAATGTAACATCATCATTTTGGAAAATACAATAGACCTATAATAAAAATATGATTATTTGTTGCAGTGTAAGATGGACCATTTTTTATTATACCTAAAATACAGAAAAATGACAGTATAGTTACATGAAGGCAATGACTTGGAATATGTATTAGTTATCAACAAAGCTTTAAGCACATTTTCCAAAGTAACAATTAAAAAAAAATAAACAAGAAGCCACAGTAGGGTTTCTATCTTAATGCAAATAGTGAAGTGGTGATGGTTATAAAAATCTCAGTTTTAATACTATATAGGTAGGTTATTGTGTCTGTACCACTATTATTAAAATCTGAATGGTAATGATAAAAATTCCTAAATCCACAAAAAGTAAACTCCTACTATGTCATACAAATATTCTTATAAACATTCATTACTTAAAAGATAACTGAATGAGTGAATTATCAGATACAATGTAATTTAGATTTATTTATCATTTTCATGTATTGCTACTTATCAACTAATGTAAAGGCAATATATAGTTCAGTATCTGGCAATCATGCAAGCTTTTAATTTTAGTAATGATAATTCTTATATAAATATTTGGTTTATTATAAATGTTGTTTTTTTTAGTGCATTTTAATGAAAGATTGTTTTAAAAAAGGTTCTTTATAGTTTTTCAATTTATACTTTTTAGATTTAAAAAAAATTAAACTTTCTATTGCATTAGCAAGCTTTAACATAATTTGAATTTATTTGGCAAGTGCATATAAGACTGCCTCAAAATCTATTTTATGCATTCATGCACTGGTGCTGTGCTTCATATTATTTTGACATGATAATTGCTATTTGTACCCATTCTAGGTTTTACTAATAGTAATTTGCTTTTCTTGGAGACTTTGCAGATATGGAAAACCAATGTTATTACTATTGCTGTTACTGAAAAAACTCGCCAAGGACGGTCCCAAGCCCGGCTGAAAAGGAGGAGGGTTGGGCAAAGCAAGGCTAGCAACCCCACCCTGTAAAAAAACCCTTTGCTACAGAAACACGAACTAAAGAAAAACAGAAATTCTCATCTCTGGAGAAGAAGGTTCTTTATCACGAAGACTCATGAAGCTTAGCTGTGGTGAAAGCCTAAAGGAAGCCAAGCCGACTTCATCTCTTCTGACAACCAGGAAAACTACTATCGGCACATGGAATGTCAGGACCATGGCATGAGCCAGAAGATGTCTGTGATAGCAGCAGAGATGGAGAGAACAAACTGACCATTTTAGGCATTAGCGAGACAAGGTGGACACAAGCTGGACAGAGACTACTGTTATCAGGGGAGATGCTGCTGTACTCCGGACACGAATATAATGATGCACCAACATATAGGAGCATTCCCATGCTGTCCAAGAAAGCACAGGGTAAATGGATGAGAAGCACACGGGTCTGAGGATCATTACTAGCCTCCTTCCTACTCAAGAAGAAGATCAAAACTAATATAGTCCAGTGTTATGCACCAACAACCACAGTGATGAAGACGACAAAGACCAGTTCTACAGCAGAATACAGAAGATGCACTTGAGACCTTCCCTGGAAAAGATGTAACCATCCTAATGGGAGATTTCAAACAAAGATTGGGTCAGAAAATACAGGTTATGAACAAGTCAGTGTCACATGCTCTGGGGAACGATGAACAAGAATGTGGAGAGATTTGTAGACCTGTGTGCACTCACACATGGTCACTGGAGGGGGCACATTTCCCATAAAAGAATCCACAAGAATACATGGATATCCCGGATAAAGTGACAGAGAATCAGATGGCACTATTTTTGCATTAACAAGAAATTTAGAAGATCCCTACAAGACGTAAAAGTGAGAAGAGGGGCGGATGTAGCCTGATCACCATCTTACAAGCGAAATTGAAACTGAAGCTGAAGAGATATGAGACAAAGCACGGCAGACAGAAGAGTAAAGTACAACATTAACCTTCTGAAAGATCCTAAGATAAAAGAACAGTTCAACTGCGCTGAAGAACAAATATGAAGTGCTCCATGAACTGGTGGAAGAGGGAGTACAGTGTATCAAATGAGTGGCAGAAAGTGAAAGAGTCATTAAGATCAGCATGCCAAGAGGTACTGGGGCCAATGAACACCATCAAAAAGCGTGGATCACAACTGATACCCTGAATAAGATAGAGGACAGGAGGAAGAAGAAAGCAACAGTCAACAACAGTAAAACTAGATCAGCTAAAGGCAAAGCTCAAGAAGAATACACGAAGCACACAACAAAGTGAAAAGAAGTATTAGGAAGGACAAGAAAGACTATGTGGATGGATTGGCAGCTGAAGCAGAACAGGCAGCTTACAGTGGAAACATGAAAATGTTATATGACATAAATAAAGAGACTTTCAGGGAAGACTAACAAACCAGAAAGACCTGTCAAAGACAAGTGTAAGTGGGAAAGCCATTAATGAATTAGATCAGCAGTTGAATAGATGGGCTGAGCACTTTGAGGAACCCTGAACAGACCAGCACCACTGAACCCCTGTCATTGAACCAGCCATAGCAGATCTGCCAACTCAATGCAGATAAGCCAACCAAAGAGGAGATCAGAAAAGCCATCACTCTGATAAAAAATGGGAAAGCAGCTGGACCAGATGACATCCCAGCAGAGGCACTAAAGGCAGACCTCAATACGACAGTGGAGATGTTGTACCCACTTTGAAAGGATACAGGAAGAAGACGCACTCAAACTGAAGGAAGGATATCTCATCAAGCTTCCCAAAAAAGGTGACCCTAGCGACTGCAACAACTACAGGGGCATCACATTGCCATCAAAAATAGGCAAAGTCTTCAACCGAGTCCTTTTGGAGAGGATAAAAGACACAGTCGACCCACAGCTGAGAGACGAACAGGCAGGAGCTCTGTCAAAACAGGTCATGCACAGACCAGACTGCAACCGCATCATAGTTGAGCAGTCCCTGGGAGTGGAATTCGCTGCTATACATCAACTTTATTGACTTTGAGAAAGCGTTCGACAGTGTAGATCGAGAAATCCTCTGGAAACTTCTTCCACATTATGGTGTCCCTTTAAAAATAGCAAACTGATCGAGAAATCATATGAGGGTATGTCCTGCAGAGTTATCCATGGAGGGCAGCTAACAGACAGCTTCCAGGTACGAACAGGAGTCAGACAAGGATGCTTAGTTTTCCCCATTCCTTTTCCTACTGGCTATAGACTGGATTATGAAGAAATCCACCAGGGAAAGAAGAAATGGAATCCAATGGACTTGCTAAAACAGCTGGATGACCTGACTTTTGCAGATGACCTTGCTCTCTCCTTACACATAGCTATCAACAGATGCAAGAGAAAACAAATCTAGTGAATGCCACTGCAAAGGAGGTCGGCCTTAGCATACACATCTAAAACCAAGATCCTGGTAATGAATTCCACCAGCACAAATAAATGCAGTGACCCTAAACAGAAGTAAACTGGAGGAAGTAGAGTCCTCATTCTTATCTGGGTAGCATCATAGATCAGCAGGGTGGAACAGATGCAGATGCCAAAGCAAGGATCGAAAAGCAAGAGCCGCCTTTATCCAGCTCAAGAACATCTGGAATTCCACAAGCTGTCTCTGAACACCAAAATTGTTCAATACCAATGTAAAGTCAGTCCTATTATATGGGGCTGAGACCTGAGGATTACGAAGACCACCACTAAGAGAGCCCAGGCCTTTATCAACAGCTGCCTTAGGAAAGTTCTCCAAATACGATGGCCTGACACCATCACCAATGCCAGTTTCCTTAGAACGAACCGGCCAAGCTTCAATAGAAGAGAGATCAGGAAGGAGAAGGTGGGGATAGGCCACACATTACTTAAAGCCGGCAAGCAACATCACTAGGCAAGCATTGAGTTGGAATCCTCAAGGAAAAAGAAAGAGAGGTCGGCCTAGAAACACCTGGAGGCGAGAATTTGAAGCAGACATCACCAGGATGGGGTTCAGCTGGAAGCAGCTGGAGAGAACGGCCTGTGATAGTTGCTGGAGAACTTTAGTTGGTGGCCCATACCCCGATAGGAGTGACGGGCAATGATGATGATGATGTTACTGAAAATATCCCCTAGTACTGGGATGGCATTGAACCATTCAATGGCGGGTTTTTTTTTTTTAAATTAGTTGGATGACTTTTATAGAATAGAATTTGCATCCTAATCTTTATAAATTCTAAAGTACACACATGAAATAATGGTTCTGGATTGACAGGATGCACAATCACTTATTTGCCTGACTTTGTTTAAACTCCTTCATTTTCGGTTGGACAAGCTGGTTCATTTTGGCAGAGAGCTCAGATGTTGATTCATGATTCGGCTCAATACTGGCAGGCTGGCCACATGAACAGAGATTTAAATCTGAAGATGAAAAAAAAATATCCTTAGCATATAAATATTTGTTTGATATAATGAGTGGAAATTAATAGAGACAAAATATCTAACATGTGTTTAGTTCATAATTGCTATGAAAGAAACTACACTTTTTAATTATGCGGAGCATATGTTCAAGGGAAGACGGTGCTAAATAAAACATAATTTAAATGTAAAAAAACTGCAGAAATTTATTGCGTATATAGTTACACACTATATAAATATATGCTATAATATATAACTATAGCTATAATTTTTATCCAGTGTATACGGACATCTTAATTTTCCAGCAAGATGTTCTTAAATGTTCTTTTACAATTACTTCTTGACATCTTATATTAAAACTTAAAAAAGGTAATCGAAAACATTTTTTCTTAATGTACAATAACCTTGAACTATAATTACACTGGTTTACAAATTTTCATTTTGTGAAAACTGCTGATATGCAAATAAGTGTTTTATGCAATTTTTTATGCTGTTTCCAAATATGTAATCCAAATTTTTGTATCACGTCAGGATTTTTTGCAGTTTGACATTTATTAATGTAGAAAAAAGTCAATTAAACCAACAACAAAATGTACTTCGGTCATGCAGAAAACTATTGATATATACAAAATTATTAAAAAAAGCAGATTTATTTTAATTTATTGTCTTCTACTGTACGAATTGTCTTTTAAGTGATTTGCGCTTTATGAGCAGCGCTTGGTGATTGTGGCGCTTTAATGACCAGCAATAGGCCGGCCATCATATTCGCGTTCCATCACCTGGTATCGACTCTCCATTGCACAAATGTCTTGATGGAATCTTTCACCCTGCTCTTCACTGTACGCACCAAGATTTTCAGGAAAGTAGTCTACATGGGAGTCCAAAAAGTGCAACTTTACACTCATGCGGCAACCCAAAGCCCGAAATTTGGGCTATCATGTTCTCAACAAGACTTTTGTAATTGTCGGATTTAAAGTTTCCTAAAAATTGTTGACAACATCTTTGAAGGCATTCCAGGCTTGTAGCTCAACTGTGGCCAATTTACATGAAAATTCTCATCAGTCATTACTTCTCTGATCTGCGGTCCAACAAAGATACCTGTAGTCAATTTCGCTTCACTTAAATGGGAAAATTTTTCTGCCAAGTATTGAAACCCAGAGCCAGTATGGTTCATATTCTTGACAAAAGCTTTCATTAACCCTAATTTTATATGCAGCGATGGAAGGAGAACTCGATGTGCTTCCACCAAAGGCTTTAACTTTACACTGTGGCTTCCTGAGTGAATTCTTCTCTTGCTGGCCACACTTTTTTTTGGTATAATGCTCAGAGTCTGCTCTGCTATCCCAGAGGCACAAAAACATGGAAATTTTGAATACCCTCCTTGGAGTCCCAATATAATGGCTATGACCTGCAAATCTCCACATATCAACCACTTGTGCTGGTCATAATTCAACGAACTGAGCAACAGTTTCATGTTTTCATACGTTTTAATGTTACTGAGTGTGCCACTGGAAGTGATGATATTTTATTTCCATTAAATAGAAGAACTGCTTTCATACTGCGCTTGAGGAATCAATAAACAATCTCCACTGATTAGCATCGTAAGTACTCCTATAGATGTGACAAGGCCTTCAATATTATTACAATATAACAATTTGAAAAAACTGTACAAATTCTGTCTCTCGACATCTGTACACACTTACGTGGTATCAGGAGGAGAAGGTTTCGTTCTTGTAAGGGATGCAAGTGTCTAGGTTGATGACTTTGGAAGGTTTAGATCTCTAACTAGATCATCAAGATCTTCCTGAGTAAAAAGTTTTGGTGTGACATCTTCTTTAAAATCAGGATCAAGAACATCACTACTGTCTTCAGAACTTGAGCTGTCATCACTTTCAAAATCATCCAGCTGGGAGTAGAGGTGTAGGCACAGGAATGTCTTCGCAATGTTCTACAGGCCTCAAGGCTGACGGTACATTAGATATAGAATCATGTGTCTGCTTTTTTGTTGAATCCTACAACATTCGTCATGTGCAAAAGATTAGTATCCGTCAGGCATGATTCCGAAGGCTCACGCCAAATCATGGGCACACCAAATGGCATACTTTTCACTTTACCTTTAAACCACTTGCCAAGAGTTACTTCACAGAGTTTACAAACAACATGAGGTTTCCATGTTTTGTCCTGGTCTCCCAGTTTACATCCAAAGTATGCATGATAATATTTCTTTTTGTTAAATTTGATATTTTCTTTCTTCTCAGCCATTGTGCAAATCGTCCACAAACATAACAAAAACTGTCTGCTGAATTCGTACAATGTCTTGGCATTGTGAAATTTTTAAAAAAATCAGCTAATCAAATATAATCTTAAACACATAAACAACAGCAATAAAATATTCAATTAAACTTGTGTTCAAACATAAAGTGATGACGTAAGCTGCTTATGATAAGCATAAAATTTGTAAACACAAATTTGTGGTTTTCTCAAAAACTGACGTGATACAAAGAAATAAGTACATCAAAATTTATCATTTTTAATAAGCTTTCAGAAATTCATAATAAGTTTTGCTTGCAGTTTTTTTTATGTAAACCAGTGTTATGAAGTAAAAGTTTCCAGAGACTAATAGGCCATCGGTTTTTGTAACCACAGCATATGAAGAGATTAGTGGTTAGCACAATTCCCAACCACCTTTACTTCCCAAACATATGTCAGGTACCCATTTAAAGCTCAATGGGCTTGGGGACTAACACCACATTTCATCTGGGAAATTCCCTTTGGTTCTCATAGAGATCAACCTGAGAATCTCATGGCGACTCTACACGCCTGGCCATTCGTCCACCCTAAGCATGTAGTTATTTTTCAGGAATTCGGTACTAGGTGATTCCACTATGAGTGAAAGTGATACATGTATTAAGCTCACACAACATATCACATTTCAACAAAATACAGAATTTTAGATATTTATGTATCAGAATAGTTTTAAAAACTTAATTTATCAATTTACAGTATTAAAGTTGGACAATGTTAGGCGAGGGTATGACTGGTTCATTTTTTAAATTCCCCAATATCTTACTCTCAGAAATGAGCAGAACAATTGAGAAACGAATATCACTATAATTCTCATTATTCAAATGTTGACTGTTTATTCCCTAACAATAAATTAAAGATTTTGTTTAAATTTTTTTTTCTAAATTAATTATATCATAGTATGTAACATAAACATGCCATTTTTCTAGTCAGGTTTTAATATACATATAGATCAAGCTATTTTTATAATATAATTTTACTCATTTTATATAGCGAACCAAATCAGATGTATTTTCATAGACAGAAACAGACTGGGTCAGAGAGTACCATAAAATTAAGACAGACGCCATGAGGAAACAGATTAGGTAGACGATCATCGCACATTAAGAGTTTCGGACTAGCAGTAAATCAGACTACAAACCTATATAAAAAATTTTTAAAAGTCCTTATGCCCTTAAAAGTTCATGCCAGGTAATTACCTTAGCCCTTAAAGCCCATCGGGGAAGATGAGGTGTAGAATTCAGTAAGGTTTCAGTAGCCACTGCATTTTTTTAGGGTCTGTTTGGCTAGCACAAGACCCAGTCGCCTACAAATTTACACAACATATGTTAAGTACCTATTTAAAGCTGGATGGACTAGAGAGGTTCTCACACACATTTGAGATATGGACCCCTAGATCATTAGTCAAGCACTCTATCCTGCACAACTATCCATCCTCAACAAATAAAAAATAGTGGGGGAAAAAGTACTAACTGAAAACAATATTTCATTAAATAATTAGCTGACAGAAAATTTCTAAGCTCATAAGCCTGGAGATCAATTTAATGAACACTGTGCTGTGCCGGTTAAAAGTGATCTTATGGAATTTAAAAACTCGCCAAGGGCGGTCCCAAGCCTGGCTGAAAAAGGAGGAGGGTTGGGCGTATGGCTAGCAACCCTGCACTCCTGTTAAAAAAACCCTTGCTACAGAAACACTAACTAAAAACAAAAAACAGATATTTCAGTCCTGGGAGAAGAAGGTTCTTCATCACGAAGACTCATGAAGCTTAAGTTGTGGTAGTGCTCAAAGGAAGCCACAAAGCCGACTACCCTTCTGACAACCAGGAAAAACCACTATCGGGCACATGGAATATCAGGACCATGTATGAGTCTTCAAATACGATGGCCTGACACCATCACCAATGCCAGCCTTTTAGAACGAACCGGCCAAGCTTCAATAGAAGAGGAGATCAGGAAGAGGAGGTGGGGGATGGACAGGCTACACATTTCGAAGCCGGCAAGCAACATCACTAGGCAAGCACTGAGTTGGAATCCTCAAGGAAAAAGAAAGAGAGGCTGTCGAAGAAACACCTGGAGGCGATAATTTGATGCGGACATCACCAGGATGGGGTTCAGCTGGAAGCAGCTGGAGAGAATGGCCTGCATCACAGTCAAGCCAAGATCTTAGTTGGTGGCCCATACCTGGATAGGAGTGACGGGCAATGATGATGATGGAATTTAAAAAAAAAAGAAAAGGGGTCAACCTGGCCATAAGATTCTTGTATTCCTGTTGCTCAGAGTCTGAAAGAAGTGCGTCTGCTCCAGTGGTATCTGGTGCGCTCCCTTTATTCACGTTTGTCACATTAGTTGGTGACTTCTGAAGCATAAGAACCAAAAAAAAAAAAAAAAAATTATTCAACCATTTCAAATGCATACATGAAGTTCAGCTTTAAATCTCACAACAAACAGTTTGTACATTTCAGAGGAAACATTATTTCTTTTGTTTTAGTAAATACATGTATATGTAAGAAACTGATGTTTTGGTGGTAAAAATATGTTTACTTTTAAAATTGGAATTCCATACATTTATTCAGAAATGCCATTTGGGTATATATTGCAGGGCCAGATTTTTTCAGTATAAAAATAACTATTTATGGTCAACTGTCAGGCTGTTTACTGTATAACTATTTACCTGGTCAACTGTCAGGCTGTTTACAGTATGTTCATTACCTGGTCAACTGTCAGGCTGTTTACTGTATAACTATTTACCTGGTCAAATGTCAGCCACATTGTATAACGGCTTACCTGGTCAACTGTCAGGCTGTTTACTGTTTCAGTGGGCGAGAACCGCTGACATGTACCTTGACTGGTGAATGAAGACATTTCTACTGGAACTGAAAATGTAAAGCTTTCTTTGGCACATCACATGAACTACCTGGGACAGAGCTCCCTGAAGCCAAACGAAAAGCTCTAGAATCGCTTTTCCTAGAACAGTAAGGAGCCAACTCTTCCATTGTAGTATCACTGCTGATGATGTCAGAAGATTCCACCGGGGTTGGATAAATATGGACGATCGCTACCAGCAACTGGGCAGTCATTCTCCACTGCAGAAAGGACACTCAAGTCTCCGTCACCCTGCCCATCATCTGCAGCTTTCACTTGATGTCTGATCCCATTTGTTCACACATCCTCCGCTACAGAAATGACACTAGAGGCTACTTCACCTAGCCTGTCAACTGCAGCTTTCACTTCTGACGTCTGGTCACACTGGCTGGATTCAACCAGGACTAGGCACTTGTTGTCGCCAAAAGGCTCAGGAGGGTCTCCACCTGAGATGCGCTTCAGACTTTCATCACTGGCTGGGGATGCATATTTACTCTCACCGGTTGATTCTGTAGACTTATTATTTGAGTGGTTACATAACTATTCAGCTTTCTGCCTGAGCTCCTTCTTTTATCATCATAAGTTCTCTCCAGCATCGATGAGCCAATTGGGCAAAAAGAGTAGATTTCAGAGGGACAGAGCTTCAACCTGTGGCAGAGACCTCTTCTCCTCAGCTACATCTTCATCCGACCCTCACACGTTAAGTCATTATCGCGGTCATCGCAAGGCTTGTGTATTTTGGGCAACCTCCTCTGCAGGCTCTGGTTACAGTCAGAGAATCTACAGTAACCCTCCGCTTCTCCAGCAGAAGTCTCTTATCTACGTGATCGGTCAAAGAGGTTTCTGAATCTGATGAGTGGTGACCATCGGTCACAGTAGCAGAAGAGCACAACCCAGCTGCCGATGATGGTCAGCCTCTCTCGAGTTCTGCTTTTGAGAATTGTATTTAAATAGTCCACATCTTTGTTCACCAGTACCACACGATTCTCAAGATAGCTTTCACCCTCCTCATACTTTTCACTGAAAATGTTCCTTATAGCTGTTAATTTCATTTCTAAATCACCTCTTCTTCTCTGACTCAGAGCTAAAGGACACCGCCCAAGCCTGTCCACCGTAGCAATTAAATCGTCTGTTTCTGCCCTGTACTCTGATCATTCTCAAAGCGCTTTGGTTCCTGATGGACTCAAAGTACTCTAGTCTCTTGCACCTGCCTCAAAGTGCACAGTCTGGAAGCATTTGTGCCTAAACTCTGCAAAGACATAAGAAGAAAAAATGAATGCTTATACAATTGGATAAGCTAAGATTTCAGTTATGAAATTCAAATTAGGTGTGACTAGTAAGTAAAAGTAAAATTCCCAGCCCAACAGGCCATCGGGCAGAAGAAGTAGAATTCATCTGTTTCTATAACCTCCTCTGCATATGAAGGGGATTATGTGGTTAGCACAACGCCCAGCCGCCTTTACTTCCCAACTTCAGTCAGGTACCCATTTAAAGTTGGATGGACTTGTGAGACGACTTTGCACCAACTTCACCTGGAAAAATTCCATGGGTCTCACCAAGAATCGGAACCCAGGGACTCTCAGGTCGACAGTCGAGTATCTACACCACTCGGCCATCCGTCTCATTGTGACTAGCACATAATATAACATTTTGTTTTCCCTTAAAGATCAAAATCAAACTTTAAAAAAAAAATATTAAACAAATGAGGAAGGAGTAGTGGATTGTTTTTTTTAACAGCAGGGGCAGACAAACCAAGTTGAACACTTGAATGGGATAAAAATGAATTACACGGTGCAACAACAGTTCAATGAACTGAGATAAAATATTACACAGAGTTGATAAACATAAGTGACAATGATGTAATATGTATTTTGGGGTGACGGTTTAAAAAGGTTACATTTACCGGAATTAAAGCTAAGCAAATTAAACACAACATTACAACAACTACCTTTAAAAAAAATGACCTCATGTTATAAACAGCCCCTAAGAGATATGCAGCATAATACATGTACATCAGTCAGCATAATACATGTACATCAGTCAGCATAATACATGTACATCAGTCAGCATAATACATGTACATCAGTCAGCATAATACATGTACATCAGTCAGCATAATATGTTAGTTGATGGGAAGGATTCAGGTAGTTTTATTATGAGCTTAAACTCTTTAAATAACGCATCAGTCAGACTATAAGACGCTATTGTGGGGGTGAAGAATAGTGTGTGTCTTCTAGTCCGAATGCTGTTTAACAAGGCTGAAGAGTTTTTTTTCTCTCTTCCTGCTCTAAAAACTGGGAGGATCTTACAGACATGGTCACACATACTGGGATACAGACTAAGTGAAATGTTCACTAAGATTCTAGTAAGCCCCATTCAGCAATGAATTTAAAAACATCAAATACTCTTCTCTTGCGTTGTCAAGATCAATATCTGCTGCCTTCATATGTCTTCTCAGTTCTTAAAAGTTCATGCCAGCTGATTACCTCAGCCCTTAAAAGTTCATGCCAGCTGATTACCTCAGCCCTTAAAGCCCATCGGGGAAGATGGGGTGTAGAATTCATCTGTGTTTTTAAGGTCTATTTGGCTAGCAATAAAGCCCAGTGGCCTTACAAGTTTACACAACATATGTTGAAGACGTAATTAAAGCTGGGTGGACTAGAGAGGTTCTTTGAAATCTGACCCCTAGACCATTAGTCAAGCACCCCACCCTGCACAACTATCCATCCCCCAACAAATAAAAATGGTGGAAAAAAAGTGGAGGGTCTTAAAGTCAGGTGCCTCAAATATAATAGTCAAACCTTTACCTTCATTAAAATAGATGGAACTGTATGCTTTATTTCCACTAATTCTGCCTCTACTTTGGACTCAGGTCTGCTATCCTTATCTAGATTTCATTATGAGGAAAAAAAAAATTAATGATATATCTTTTAAAAAAGTGTTCATTTACATCAAAATTTTGTGCAAAAAAAAATTATAAAAAGGTTTGTGTATTGCAGAGATTCTAGACAAGTTAGTACGAGACAATGTTAATTCTTGAACAAGAAGAGACGAAATAGAGGAGCATAGGCCGCAAGGTGGAACAAAACTGAACCAAATAAATTATACAACCCTGCCTGTCCCCAGCCCCAAATATTGTGGCAAAAGCCCATAAACCCAGCCAGCTACAAAAAAGTGGGGGCCCTGTCTAGGACAAGAACTTGAGAAAAATCAACTTACACCCAAATAGAACACTAAAATCAATCCACACCCAAACAGAACATTTTAAAAATCAACTTACACCCAAAATAGAACATTTTAAAAATCAACTTACACCCAAATAGAACATTACAAAAATCAACTTACAACCAAATAGAACATTATAAAATCAACTTACACCCAAACAGAACATTATGAAAATAAAAGTACTAAAATATTCCAATAATTTAATGTTTACTGAAAATTTTCAAAGGATTTTTTTTTACCAAAATATCGTCTGGCACGCCCCTGTTTTGTTGTTCGACGCCTGATTTTTGTGCACAGCAAGTTTTTCAACTCCTCATCCACAGCATTGTTGTTTTTCTCTTTCTGTTGCTCTAGAAGTATAAACAAACTATAAAATATGTTATACTTTCACCAGCAAATGTATCCATATTTATTAAAGGGTACAATTTTCTTAAAATCTGCAAGTATTTCATAACCATTTGATTTTTCAAATAAACTTTAATGCAACTGGATGAAAAAAAAAAAAAGAAGGGGAAATCACTTACATGTGAAGATATTCCACCAGCTCATTTACTTTGAAGGTACTTTCACTAAGGAACATCTTATTCAGAGCCCAGTCCATTTTACGAGTCTAATTTTGATTAGAAAATAAAATGACTCAAAAAAAAAAAATAAAGAAATGACACATATTTATTTTAAAATATTAAAAAAAAATGAGCCTTCAAACAATTTTCATCACAATGTTCTTTTTGGACAGACTAAATAGCGATTACTGAATACTTTAGGTACAGCCACCTAGATTAAATTAATCACAACAAAGCAACAGCCTGATAGTTCTTTGTGCTCAAAATTTTAAATTTTCATTATAAAAAAAACAAAAGACACAATAACTCAAATCATAACTAAATTTGAATTATTACTTAAACCAGTGTTTATTTTTTTTTAAAATAAAATCAAAAGGTCAAGGTGCCTATCCTTGATAAATGTTAATTTAAACCCTTCCAACAGAGATATCAGAGGGATTATGGGCAAGCTGCAGGTTTGACGGCCAAACTGCCCGATCAAGAGATAGAACTCACACATTTCCAAGTGTTCACTTCATATCTTATACAAGACAAATTATATTTCTTTTCTTAACTGTGATCCATGTTTTAAAACATGTTAGAATGTAAAATAAATAATCAATAAGATTCAAAGTAAAAAAAAATGGAAGTAAAATCTAAAGCAATGTTTACCTTCGAGATGATGACTGAATGGTTTCCTTATCTTCACTCTCCTCAAGCATAGCCGGAGATTCTCCACTATTTATAGATAATTAACAGATCAAATATAATGCAGGTATAGAAGTGAAAAAGAAAAGTAAATGTAGCGAAAAGATTATATTCTTTCACTAAAATCAGATAAGTAATATAGTTTAATAATAATGCAAACATTTCAATTATGAGTTCATTGAATTTAAATGCTGAAAAGAAACTAAAAGATTTTTTTCTGTTCTAATTCATGACATGTCGTCGCAATAATTTAAATCAGGAAAAAACCCACATACTTGGTTGTGGCAGAGTCATTTATCTGAAAGGATTTAGGGAAGTATTTTGCGAATTTTTGATGCCATCGCTCCTTCTGGGACAGAGGCGTGATCTTCCAAACTTGCACTTTGATATATTTGAAATGCAGGGGAGGACGGAAGGAATCAAATCTGGATCTGGAAAAAAAAGAAAAATTAAATGGCCAAGTACCAAAAATAAAACAAGGGATTGAGAGAAAAAATGGTTTTATGACAATACTTGTCAGCCTCACTGGAAAATATTATCTTACGGTAATATTTTAGTACATAAGCCGAACTTTTTTCATTTAGGACAAAGAATGACAATTTGACAAACTTCGCATCAGTACCAATTTTGTTCTCCTTGTCTTGCTCCTGTCGCTTGTAAACGTCAAGTCCACGCCAAGAATATTTTTATAATACATTTTAATTAACCATCAGCTGTTGCCTTTCTTGAGCAGACAAAGATTTTTCCAAGAAGCAGTTTTCTTCGCTCGCTCCTGGTAAATGATTTGAAAGAAGTTTCATGAAGCATAAACCAATAATTGCTTTTTTCATTTTTTGAATTAAAATTTACACTCAAGGTAAGCCAAACGCTATAGGTTATGATTAAATTAAACAGCAAATTTTTCTTCCCTAAATGTGTTGGGATTTGAAGCATTTTTAAGCCATACTATTAGCCAAATATGGAATAGGCAACTAGACTCAAAATGCTTCATATGGTAAAGTTCCCTTAGCCAGGAAGATGAAATATTTCTGTAGTCACAGTATGTTAATGCTTCATATATTTATATATATAATTGTATACCTTTATATAAGAAGCATTTTACGTCATACTAGCTTAACCAAAGATGTTGGTTAGACTAGTCTGGCTTAAAAACGTTCAGTTTTTTTATTACATTCCTTAGTGAATGATTCCACGCAGAGAGGTTATCTTAGTTACTGACTGTTTACTAAGAATATTCATAAACCTAATTTTAATTTGATAACACTGAATGAATGCAATGTAAATAATAACATCACTAGTTACTTACAGACAGTTTATTGAACCATTCTGTCTTCTTTCTTTCCATTTTTTAATCGGGTTATATCGGCTTAAGAGCATGTGGTCAGTTCGTCCTTTGAAATGCGGCACCATCTTGGCCCATACTTTATTAATAGAGGGGAGGAAAAAAATTAGTTTATAATTAGTGAGGTTTTAATCCTTTTAATAACCTTTCTAACAATAATATGAACCAAAAATAAAAAACACATTTTAAAAAATCAAATCTTTTGATTTAACTGGAACTAAAAGCACATTTAATCTATAACTCACAAGGTCCCATTTTTTTATGAAGTTTCAGTAATTTGACATCGCTGGCCATAAATCTCTCAAAGTTTAAGCTTGGTGCCAAACAATTGCAATACCTAGACAATTGAAAGAGAACATGGTCAGAATATTCTTAAGTCAAATTTCCCAATGATGAACAATTCAAATAACTATTTTTATGTAATTTAATTTGGTGAATACACAATTTGCTTTGTATTATTCACAATAAAATAAAGAGTAAAAAAAATAGCTTTACCTGTCGCGACACTGGAGAGAATTACGTGTGCCAACAAACTTTGCAATCCGGAGACCATGCAGATCCAAACATCTGATAGGCAGATAGTAGGTTCTGAGAAAAATATGATTTTTAATAGATGTCTACTTTCTTAATAATGTTTGGATTTGTCATTACCACAAAATTTTAAGGTCTTTGCCACAATTATTTAGTCGAGACGAAAAATGGCAATCAAAACAACTTGTCACATCAGCAGAACTGTACTTGTTAAATAGAGCTTAATAAAATTATTAATTTAGGTTAAGACAAATCACAGTTTTCAATGAAGTAGGACATTATTTTGGATTCATTTTTATAAAAATTTTGATGTAGTATCTAGGAACAAATAATCTTAATTCATCATAACAATCCTATTATGAAAGTGAGGACAATCTTGAGTCAAAAATTGGGTGTTATACATGTTTTGTGTAAGTGTGATTGATGCTGATAAATGAATACTGTGAGGGTCATTTGGACCAGTGGTCCCCCAACCCCCAGTGGCGGACCGACCAGTCCAGTGGATCGAATGTTACCGGGCTGCCCAAGAAAAATTAAATTATTTCTTTTTTATTAACTGTGGTGTATTTATCTTTATGATTGCGTGACTTTCCATGGATGAGAAATAATCCCCTTCCAGTGGGCCACGGTGAAATCATCCAATTAAACAAAATCCAATGGCGGGTCCTCTGTTAAATGTAAAAAAAAAGAGACGGATGGCAGGCAGAGAGCTCAACTACAAACCAGAATGTCTAGGGTTAGAGCCCTGGTCAATGCTGAGACTTTTCAGGGACCCATTGATCTTCTTTAGTCGCTGACATTTGTTGGGAAAAAGAAAAAAGGTGGCTGGGCATTTCACTAACCCTATAATGGCTGTGTCACAGGAAAGAGGTGCACTCTACCTCATCTGCCCCAAGGGTTTATGCACAACGGTCTGTGCAAACTTCATTGGGGAATTTTCACTGCAACATGTCAAAGCTGACGCATTCTCTGTGGAATGTATAAGCCCTATAAAACCCCAAGTAAGCGAGATGTGACGACATGTGAACTGTGTAACTCACGATTAAAGATCAATCCTTTCTAAGGTCTGGTACTAATAGGCAGATACACTTTTACTTGTGATTGAAAATTCCTTAAAAGTACAATTTTACACACAGTACAAGGCCAGGGTCTGAGGGAGAGAACTTACTTTTATCTTCAGTCTCACTCCATTTGCCAACATTTTGTCTTGGGTTGATCTTGGCGAATCTTGACATGCATTCATGTGGACTTCGGCTATCCATGAGTGAAGCCACTGTTGATTCATAAGAAATAGATTAGTTTATGGTATATTATTGCATTTATAATATCACAAAATCAGGATGCTAATGCTCTAAGTTCTTATAAGCTGACATACAGTTTAGTAAAAGTCAATTCTTAGCACACAAAAAAGAGCAGCGCTAAAATTAAATGTGCAGCACTGACTCTAAAATTACCTTGTGTCCATCTGTAATGACCCAGGCCATCTTTAATGATCTGCGCTACTTTATCAGCTTTTCCTCTTCCTTAGACCATGATCTAAAAAAAAAAACCAAGATACTTAAATCTAACAAACCCAAATTTAATTGAATGCCAGCAAAAAAAATTTTTTTTTAACTAAGATAACAGAAAAATCATGTTTTTATATTATTAATCCTACTTTTTTTTATACATAAAAGTGGATTGTATTTGCTAATAAAAATTTGTCTGAATTATAAAGAGAAATATAAGCATCCTTTTGATTGGTTAAAAGTTTTATCTGTAGGAATAATTTCTAATGTATCATAAGACATTAGATGCAGCCTGCACAATTTATGAGTATCATTGACTGAAATTTCGCTGATTAATTTTTTACCTTGACTTCAGGTCCATATTGAGGTTCCTTTGGTAATAAGAGAAACAATTGAAAGGCTGTCCTACCTCCCTGTAAAGACATACAATGTTTCTCAAATTTGGCATGAAATTTCGACCATCTCCCCCATTCAAAGTGGAAAATTAAAAGTGACATAATGCATATAAATCAGAGCCCCCCCCATTTGAAAATTAAAAAGTGACATAATGCATACAAATCAGAGCCCCCCATTTGAAAATTAAAAGTGATATAATGCATACAAACTGCCAGAGCCCCCTCCCATTTGAAAATTAAAAGTGACATAATGCATACAAATCAGAGCCCCCCCCCCCCATTTGAAAATTAAAAGTGACATAATGCATACAAATCAGAGCCCCCCCATTTGAAAATTAAAAGTGACATAATGCATACAAATCAGAGCCCCCCCCCCCATTTGAAAATTAAAAGTGACATAATGCATACAAATCAGAGCCCCCCCCCCATTTGAAAATTAAAAGTGATTTAATGCATACAAATCAAAGCCCCCCCCCATTTGAAAATTAAAAGTGACATAATGCATACAAATCAGAGCCCCCCCCATTTGAAAATTAAAAGTGACATAATGCATAAAATCAGAGCCCCCCCCATTTGAAAATTAAAAGTGACATAATGCATACAAATCAGAGCCCCCCCCCATTTGAAAATTAAAAAGTGATTTAATGCATACAAATCAAAGCCCCCCCCCCATTTGAAAATTAAAAGTGACATAATGCATACAAATCAGAGCCCCCATTTGAAAATTAAAAGTGATATAATGCATACAACCAGCCCCCCCATTTGAAAATTAAAAGTGACATAATGCATACAAATCAGAGCCCCCCCCCCATTTGAAAATTAAAAGTGACATAATGCATACAAATCAGAGCCCTCCCCCCATTTGAAAAATTAAAAGTGACATAATGCATACAAATCAGAGCCCCCCTATTTGAAAATTAAAAGTGACATAATGCATACAAACTCAGATTCCCCTCATTTGAAAAATTAAAAGTGACATAATGTATAAGCAACTATTGTTTCCATTTGAAAATTAAAAGTGACATAATGCATACAAATCAGAGCCCCCCCCCCATTTGAAAATTAAAAGTGACATAATGCATACAAACTGTCAGAGCCCTCCATTTGAAAATTAAAAGTGACATAATGCATACAAATCAGAGCCCCCCCATTTGAAAATTAAAAGTGACATAATGCATACAAATCAGAGCCCCCCCCATTTGAAAATTAAAAGTGACATAATGCATACAAATCAGAGCCCCCCCCCCATTTGAAAATTAAAAGTGACATAATGCATACAAATCAGAGCCCTCCATTTGAAAATTAAAAGTGACATAATGCATACAAATCAGCCATTCCCCCCATTTTCATAAGAGACTGGGACTCTAAGATTCAGTCTTTTTAGCTAAACAGAATGTTCCATCAGACCCAAACATGGTTTACATTAAAATATATTCATTTACAATTAACATGAGTGCATACAAAAGCTAAAATCTTTCAGCAAACTACTTCCACATCTTGGTTTTTATCACCACTGTCATAAGCAGCGATATGAAATCCAGTTGAAAACAAAACTCAACAGGAAACTAAAAAAAACAACAATCAACTAAGAGGACAACGTATAGAAACAATTAACTCACCCCCATTTCAGCAGCGATCTTTTCCCATTCCTTTGTCTCTGATTTAGCCACAATCTGCTTCAATTTTTTGCTCTCCTCAATAGACCATAGCGCTGTGTTTAGCTTTGGGCAAACTTGATTTTCCCATGCTTTCTGGCAATCTACCCAAGTAGTGTTATCACTAAACTGTTTTAAAAATATTATTAAAAAAAACAAAAAAACAATAAGTATAATATCTAGTATTACTTGTACAATTAAATATTTCATTTTACAGTAAACGGTCTGTATGGTGAAATTAAGGAGACTTCAGCAATTAGTTCATTTTTGTTACTCTGAACATGTCAATGCAGGGGAAGGAGGGGGATAAGAAGCAATGTTCATATTCTGTTCACTTTTAATAAGTATACAAAAAAATTAAAAGCCTGAGGGTTCTGTTATTCTGGTAGAATATTATAGCATCACTAGCTGTGTAAATTCCTGCAAAACCTTTGCATAGAGTTATATCCCCATTTAGCTTGATCGGTAGACTAGGTTATTTTTTTGGTTTCGCAGATCTGTTTTTATGATTGTATTTTAAACTGGAATACTGTCGTACTAATTCTTTACTTTAGATTTAAAAGCAGAACCCAAATCGCTATTATTTATATACATTCTATTATCACTGTAGTATATGGAAAGATTTTTTTCTTCTTTCAGAACAAATTTTGAAGAGAAGATTCATTGTCCATCATCAACCATCACCAGTGTCATTTAGTATTTGTGCCATTTACTATGAAAACAAAGTAACCTGATAAACTTACATTCATTTTTGAGATCTTCATCCAGTCAATTCTTGATGAATCAACTTGAGCCAAAATTTCTTCATCTGATATCTTTCTGAAGTAAAAATAAAAAAATTGTCAGTTTAGGAAATGTCAGCTTGGGGGATTGAGCCCTCTGATAAATTCAAATTTTGTTAGTACAGGGACTGAGAATTGTGACAAAGTCTAAGTAAAAAGGGTAATGACTATAGTGACAAAGTCTAATAAAGTTCAAGAGTACACAGCAAAAAAAAAAAATTACAACATTATTATTTTTCACAGGTCAATTTATATAGATATTATCCTAAAAGAGAGTGTTTAATAATTTAAATTGAGCGAGACAAATGGTATTCAATCTACAAGACATTAAGCTGTACTATAGTTTACCAAACTGCACATTTCTTTACTCCTTATGTCAGCCTCCAGCTGTTCTATGACATCCTTGTAATGTAGAAACTCTTCTAAAAATTAAACAATTCAAAACGTTTTAAGTATAATGAAAAAAAAATATATAAACAGCAACCAAAAATGTCTTAGGAATAAGCCAATACAACTACTTTTTTTATTTAATCCAAACTTTCATGTTTCCAGCAAAGCTTCTAATGATACTAGTGAAGCTTAGGGATTTTTAGCGTAAACGCTAATGGAAAAGTTAGGCATTTGATTTAAAATAATCAATATACCTAAAATAAATTCTAATTCAGGAAGTCAATAATGTTAAACATGTATAATATAATATGTAATTAATCATTAGAGATAGCTCATTTAAATACATACAGTCACATTTAAGCATTGATACCATTGTGCTAAAAATAGTAGTCCTAATGAAAGCTGCCAGTATTAAAAGTTATAAATGATAGTTTGACTAATATAAGCTGATTATTTATGACATGTCTACCATCTCAGACATTGTGATAAAAGGTGGACTATACCCCAGATTATTATTATTATTATTAAAGTTTCTCTAAGGATGAGATATTTATCTGTGTACCTATAAACCACTACTGATAATGGTATTTGTAGACCCATTTTTTCATCACCACCACAGTCGAGTGTGAAATCGCAACAGGAGACTTAGGTGACTTGACACGCTGGGATTTCCTGAACCCCAAGCCTACACCATGTAGATCTGTCTCACAACAAAAAACCCAGAGCCACTCACAGCATTGTGTTAAGTTTTTTTTTTATGTGATCTAGAAAAAAAAATGCAGCAAATATATTAAGCACAACTAACTTCTTTTTGCAATTTCCTTCTCCCATCTTGCAATTTCATCCTCCAATTCTGTTACGTCTAAGCACATCAGAAGATTCTTCATGTAATTTTATGGAATCACTTCATCTAAATTACCTTTGGATAGGAGCTCATCAATTTGATTTGAACACTTTTGCTTTTTTTCCAGTTCAGATTCCATCCTAGAAGATTTAAAAATCACATAAAATTGTTACAAGAAAACCAACAAACACAACAATTCTAAAAAACCTATTCACTTTAAGAATAAGTTTTTTATTAAAAATGTAATTTTTTTTTCTACTTCAAAAAAATTTTAATTGCTTTTAGATTGAAAAAACTTTCCTTACTTATAATATTTCTTTAAATAAGTCACAAGTAAAAATGTAAACAATAAACTTACCGGGATAAAATGGAGCCAATAATTTCTGTTTCGAATCTTCAATCACCGTATTTTAGAGTATTTCTAGAAGCTTTCTCTAACTGTTGCAACAAAAATAATAGTAATAATTAATTAAGTAAAAAAGAAAAAAAGTTTAAATTATTTTTTTTTTTTAACAATAAACAATATAAAAATATTATTAAAAATATAACAAAGAGAGACCAATAATGTAAAAAAAGTGTATATTAACATAGCCATCACAGAATAACTGTATATTAATACATCTTCTGTTCTAATCCTTGCGCAACATATAAATTAAACAATCAGTATGATTTACTTACAATACAACCTAGGTTCCTTCACTGATTCTATAACAATTATATCATAATCTTTTGACTGTTTCTTTGATATAACATCCTGATTCGGTTCGGGAAACTGAAAAAAATTTTGACAAAAATTATTTGAAGTATTTAGTATTTAACAAATATTCCATTCAGCGGGAATCATTATACCAAGGATGCACAGCCAGCGGCCATATGGGAGGGTAAATTGCAGTCTTGAAAAAACAAATTATCTATATATATAATATGTCAGAGCAGGTAGCAAAATTCAGGCAAACCTCCTCCCGCCCTTGCCTGCTCATCATTAGTCTCGAGCTAACACCCCCCTCATGCTAACAGGGGCCTCATTGTCGCTCTTGGAACAACGTTCCCTCACGTGGTCCTGATTTCTTCGTGCTGCTGTTTCACTCATCTATGAGCAATTCTCCAGCGTATGCTACACCATGGATTATTTACTAGTATTCTGTATTCCTTTATTAAAATAATGATATAAATTACTCTGGCAGCCATCGCTGTAATCTAAATGGAACATTTAATAAGGTCGTCAAGGGTGAATAGGTTGTGCCCTGCCCCCCCCTGCTTTAGACGTAACTAGATGTCAATACCATTCCTACTTCTTAAATGGATTCCTAGGTGATGTCCTTTGCAGCTTTAAAAATTCATGTACAGACTGACAATTTGACAATCTCACCCAGCAATCATTAGCATGTTGGCTCTTGTAAAGCTCATTAATATTTAACTGCATTAAAAAACATATCATTCGGTCCAGCCTAAGATACATACTGATAAACTCGCTAAAAAAAGGAGCTCTGAATGAGGAACTAGATGTCTGCTTGACAGTGGTGCCATCTGTTGCATTTTCATCCAAATCAGCCTACAATGAATAAAAACAAAAGTTGACATACTTACATGAAAGTAAATTTTCTTAATTAGTAATATAAAAACAAAAGTTGGACATAGTTTTACATGAAAGTAAGCCCTTCAATTAGTAATATAAAAACAAAAGTTGGACATACTTTTTACATGAAAGTAAGCCCTTCAATTAGTAATGTAAAAAAAAAAAAAGTTTTAAAGCGCAAAAATCTTTTACTTTTAAAAATGCTGCTAAATTAAGGGTACTGAAATAAAAGCATATTGGTTCAAGAAATGAACAACATACCATTTTAGAGTGGCTAAAGACTCAACAATTCCTTTATTTTGTTAATGTGGTTAACCATGGTATCTGTAGCATTCTGTTTAGGAACAAAGCTTGCTCTGCTAACTGCTTTTTGTCATTTCTTTCAATCTGATATTGTGGTTCTGAAGGTAATTTGAGATTCGTTTCCAATCTCTGCATAAAAATGATTTTAATAGTTTACAATGAATATCTTTTGTAAAAGTGTATAAAAGCAAATTATTTGCTTAAATATATACTGGGATGAAGAAAATGTAAAGAGGTTGTAATCACCTTACAAAAAACTTATAACAAAACCACTTCAATAAAAGAAATCTAAATAAGATCTTAACATTCACAGAAAACATACTTGCAACCAAATATATTAATTCACTCAAATTCAGAAGTGTCAAACATATTCATTTAAAGAATGAAACTATTCAGAAGATACTTACAGAAGTTCAAGATTTTCTAACTCTGAGTTGAAGGAAACACCAGTGCCTGTTAGCGAAAAAAAATATTCAAAGTTTTAAAGTATGTTTGTGTGTGTCCAGACTAGTAAAGAGACACACACAGAAATAGAGATAAAATTATTAGCATATAGTGTGTAGGGTTTGGATTTTCATGAAAAATCATATATTTTTAATTTGTGATATATTTTAAGTTCAATGCAAATTTAAAACCATATTTCAAGCAATAAAATGATTTGTATTTGTCATATAAAAGCATCTTTATCATTTTTCTTCATATTAGTGCATATTTCACTAAAAAACCTATTTTTTGATACATTTCGGTCATAATTAATACACCTAAAAAAGCCATTTGGCTATTTTTCAACCAATTCGCTAATAATTTTTTTCTTTAGATTTCTATTTTTTTTGCTTGATTGGGCAGAATATGTCAAACTGTGACAAAGGGGTGAGACAGTAGAATTGTTAGACAATATATTCCATACCTAGCCAAAATTATATTAATCACTTAATCAGGAATATATACAGCTGATTTTTATATGTTCATTTTTTTTATATTTTTTTTTCACTTTTACTTACAGGTAGGAAAAAACAGGTGTCTTAGTGGGTCACAAACTGAAACTCAGTTTGAAACTGCAAAGTTTTATGAACCATTGAGCTAGAGAGACAGACATAATCTTAACAGTTTTGGAAGATGTATAAATGCACTATACTTAAATTAAGTTAACTTCTTAACTTTTATGATATCATAAATAATTAAACATTATTTACATGGATCTTTAGCTGTTTCTTACTTCACGACATTAAAAACAAATTACATTTCGCTTTCACTTACATATTTTTTGAATAAATAATGATATGGCAAACGTAGTATTTTTTATTTAAAAATGAAATGTTAAACGGAAACTTACTGCTGATATTCGATTCGAATAATCGAGATTCAACGATCAGATGGTCATCTTCTTCTTCTTCACTTTCACTATCCAAGTCGTAGATATCATTTTCCAGTTGGAAGAACGTTATCTAATTTTTTCAATATCTTCAATCAATTCTTCGTATCATCTTCATCCTGAGAGCCATCTCTTTCACAATTAAAACAACTAGTTTATTCGAACGATATCAACTTTCATTTAACTATCATAAACAGTATTAGAGTTACTAAGCCACTAAAAATGAAGAAAACATTAAAAGGATGTGTTTTAAAACCTAAATCTGGGTTTAAGATACTGCTACGCAATCTTTCAATGGTAATGGTTATTCACTTGTATATTTTTGTCGAATTTGATGTTTATAATATGTCAGCCAATATTATAAAACTACTCTGCATTCACGTAAAATATCGGCAACTTTTAGCATCCCCCCATTCCTTCTCATGGTCTTCCAGAGATTTTTTTTATAGATAATCCTAAACACATTAATGAATCCTCCCTCCACCCATCGTCTTCTCCACTATCGTTATTCTAATTATTATTCTTATCGTTATCATCGACGTAATGACAAGTATTTGGTAGTAATGTCGCCACTTGATGATTCTGCCCTAACCAGTCGCCTTAAATCTTTATATGTTTTAATGTTTAGTAATTCCCGGTCCAGCAGGATGAGATGCTATTACTTAACTTAAATATCACAATACACACCATTGAGACTCAAGTTGCCTGGGTTCAAACCCGTCAGATCGGCCATCACCGTGATCCAGTACATTACAAACAGAGGGCTCGTCTTAATAGCAATAAGGGCCATTGGACAAGATAGTGTGTTGAACCCCAACAATTGACAACATAAAAATAAATGTATAAATGTGTCATTTAAATTGAGAATTTATACTCGTGGCAGTAACGGTCTTTTGAGGGTGGCAACTATCGTCCCCTCCGTCCCCACAGGTTCCACAAACCAAGTAGGGGGAGCTGGGATATGAGGCCCTTATTGTCCAGACTGGTCCGTTCTTTGTTAGCTCCGGTTTTAATTTCAGAAATGCATGAAAATAATCTGATGGATAGCCAAGCTAGGTGAAAGTCCTATAATTTCAATATAATGTCAAAGATATCCCAACCAGGGGCGTCATTAGTGGGAGGTTGACAAACCCCATACCAAAAATGATTTCTCCCCCAACCAAGGATCAGTGAATTTTTTTTTAAATGAATAAATATGTAATGTTTAATAATAATTATTAAATATCATGAACATGAGCTGTTTTATATATTTGCTGAAATATATGGAAAGGGGGGTATTTTGAACAGGCTTGCGGAGCCGAGGAGCCGAGCCGCTACTTTGCTGGAGCCGGAGCCGAAAAATCTGGCGGCTCCTAATGGCTCCTAAATGCTTTTTTTTGAGCAGAATTTTTTTTTAGCTTTAAAATTCCAAATTTGTTTGATTGTTTGCTTCCTACAATTTGAAATGTTGTTATTTTTACGAACAGTAACAGCGTTAAATGATATCGTGCACGCACATCACCACAAGAAATTTTTAACGGGGAATCGTTTTGTGTTCGTTTTAAATCTTGTTTACCCTCCGAATTTTTTTTTTAATGGCATGTTATTTTGTTATATATAAGTTAAAAGTTTTATTTCATAGAATAATTGTATCAATCATTTAAAATAATTTTTTTTTACTAAGACGACAAATAGAACGCGTCATTTCGTATTATTATTTGACCGCGAATCAGGCCCGTAGCATGTGTAGCCGCAGTTTAGCCCCCTGCGTTTTGTCTGGCCCCCCTCTGCTTATTTGCTCTACTTAGTAAAATGTATTACCTGCCCCCCCCCCCCCCGCTATTGCCTGGCCCCTGTTGTAGAATGCCTGGCCCCTGCTGTAGAATTTTCACGCTACGGGGCTGCCGCGAATTTGTAATAGACTAAAAACAAAATGGTCGCTTTCTGTATGTAACAATTTTATTATAAACAGAATATCTGAAATAGAGTATATACATTTATAAGGCTGTGGCTATATTGGATCCGGGTCCCATTAAAATCCGATTGTTACTGGACCCGTGGCAAATATGCACCAGTTTAGCTATATTTAAACTTTATTAGACGGAACCCGAAAAAATAATAATACAGAGTCCGCTTAGTGGAATCCTAGACACTGAGTAACGATTAAATCACATACAATTCAAATATAATAAAGTTTTTGTATAGCTAAGCTAAGTGCATATTTGCCACGGGTCCGAATAAGTATCAGACTTTTATTGGGACGGGGGTCCGAATAAAAATCGGAGTTTATAGGTACCCGGGTCCGAATAGTTACTTCGAATTTATGAATAATAAATATAAATACTGAAGTATTTAAAAATATTTTAAATAATGTATCATTTTACTATTTGCTAATTTGATCATTAAAATAACTTTTTATTACTTATGAAAATGGCGACTAGTGAAACCTCGGTCGAAAATAATGATATGATTCTGGATGCACTGAAATGGTTTTGTTTTTAGTTAAACCAACATGCGTATATTTTTTTTCAAGTTCCTGACTATGGGGCAGCTCCGTAGCGTGAAAATTCTACAGCAGGGCCAGTATTGTACAGCAGGGGCCAGGCAATAGCAGGGGGAGGTAATACATTTTACTAAGTAGAACAAATAAGCAGAGGGGGGGTCAGACAAAACGCAGGGGCCCCGGTCCCCCGCACGCTTCGGGCCTTTATGGGGGTGAACGCGACAAAATTCGCATAACTTTTTATCAGCGGCATGTTTGCGTGGCGCAATTACAAAATTTTTTTGTCTCGTTTGATATTATCTTAATAGGGAGCCGGAGCCGGAGCCGTCAAATTTGTGGGAGCCGGAGCTGAGCCGAAAATTTATGGCTCCGCAAGCCTGATTTTGAAGTCATATTTCGCTTGTTTTAATATATTTATAAGTGCTATTTTACAGAACATTATTTTCTCGCAATTCTTTTTTTTCATCGATCGATTGGCTCACAAAGTCAACAGTTGGAAGATTGTCTTTTGACGTGCTTCACAGAATACAAATGCTGTTGTGGCCTACATCAATATATATAGTGCTACACTGTTAGATACTAACAGTAATGGTGGTTTTTTTTTTAGTAAATGGTAAGGGATTTTTAAATAGCGCTTACTGTAAAACATTTATTGTGTGGTTTGATATTGAAACACGTATGTATATAAAGCCACTGACGCTAAAATAGCTTACCAATGCATATTGTTTTCTGTCGTTTCCAATTCTAATATTTCTCTTTTTACTACACTATTTCCGGAAAGAAAATTATTTTAACTTCATTAAATCCAGTAGAAAAGGATGTTGAAGTAAGAGGTAGTTATAATAAAGATTATTATTTTCATCAGGATATGTTCGGATTTTTTTTTGTGCGAACTATTGCGAGAGTAGCAAATAACCATAAATTTAACTTTCACATTTCACTGACCATTTTTTTTATCAAATCATGAATCATTGTTACATCCTGTTCTTTTCCATAATGTAGTTTAGGAGTTGAACAAGCAGCTTGAAGTCCAAAAAACCACACGGTGATCCACGTTTGTGAATATACAGCGCTGAGAATGTCATTTTTCGCTCTGCTGGATTACTTACAAAATGGACTGCCCCCTATCTGGGTACCTTACACTACAGTCAATTATTTTGAACAAAAAAACATAAAACAAAAGTCTTGGAAAAACAAAACTATTGATAATTGAAAACAAAGCCCTGCGGTTCTCAACCGGGGAAAGGTTATGCAGGGGTACGCATCGATAGACGATTCCATTATGAAAATAGGTACATTTATTTGCGAACTTAGTGAGGGATACCAGCGGGTATACTATCACACCAGAGGCGTAAGGAGGGGAGGGGGGCAAGGCAACTTGCGCCCGGGGCATTATACCTTAATACCTTTTAGCGCCCCCCCCCCATTCGAAAACCATATATTATACGTAAAATATACCATTTGGTGCCTTTGAACTCCGGCGCCCGGGGGACATATGTACCCCCCGCCCCAGCTACGCCTCTGTATCGCACCCTTTGGGGTACAGTCCCGGATATATTTGAGAACCGCCGCTCTAAGAAGATACACAGTCAACCCTCTTACATAAATAACCAGGAAAACTATGTGTTTCAGCATTTATATGCAAAAAAAATAAAAATTGTCTTCGGTAGACTTTATTCTCTCCGGCTGGCTAATTAATGTCTATGTTTTTATTTTTTCTGTTGTCCCTTAAGCCAACCTGCCACTGTATGAATGCCGGATAATCATAAATTATGATGCTATGTTGTGGGGCTATGTTGAGCGAAAACATTATTTATAACTGGGCCCGTTGATTCCTACCCGCTAATATATCTGTATCCTCATTCCAAGTGTCAACAGTTACCGCCTGAGGGCTTCTGGGATAGAGAGCAGCTTGGTATAATATTGTCAGGGTATAGCTACAATTCTATGCCCAGACTTTTTCACTCACTATTATGCCGCGCCCTTCTTCACTCCCTTCTGGAAATATTGGAAATGCCAACATTAAAACAAAATTGTTATATCTGTCATCAACAGAAGCCAGGAATCATCTCCACTAAGAGTTCACAAAGACATCGTCAGGATACACAATGAGTACCGCAAGAAACACAAAAGCTTACGCCCTGAGGTTGGCCATTAGTACAATCAAGTGTCCGTAGAAGTCGGGATGTTTATTTATGTGAGCCCGTCTCGTACCCTTGTCTGCTACCAGGGCCGTGCTTATGTACAGTTGAACTAGGTGTCTGCTTGGGGGGAGGGGGAAGCTCCCAAATCTGGGATGTTTATTTCTCTGCTTCCGTCTCGCATCCGGGGGATCACCACCAGGGTCTTTCCAATGGACAGGCGAACTAGACGTGCTGCCCGGGGCCTCCCACTGCTAACGGGAGCTGCGGCCTCCCATTACTAATGGGGGCTGCTCCCCTGTCATGACTTTCATTATCCCTTAACCCAGGGGTCGGCAACATTTTGGAGACGAAAGAGTTAAAAGTTATAATTTACCAATTTTCTCAGGTTTTAAAGAGCCACTTAAATTATTGTTCCAATATTATGTTATTTGATTAGGCTGCAATTTGACATCGAAAGAGCCAACATGACATCGAAAGAGCCGCATGCGGCTGCAAAAACACTGCAGGTTGCGGACCCTGCCTTAACCCATCGATACCAAAAAAAGTTTCACTTTCTGGAAGGCCTGCATTGCTAACAGTTAGGCCCACCATACGCAAGTGCAAATCTGGGAAAAATTTTCTAGCCCGAGGAGTCAAGTGGGCGGCAGTGGAGAAAGGTTGTTAGGACCAAAGGTTTTCTCAGCGGCGGCCATGATTTTTCTGTCTCAACTCCACAAATGAAACTTCGTCTAACCTGCCCCCTCCACAAATTTACTTTAATCAGGCCCCCTAAATTAATCTTCTTGTCTCAAGCTCCTACCCCTCCCCCGACATATTTTCCCCCATATTTACCTTCGACTATGGTCTTTTCAAAATGAAATTAGTTCTGGTCTAAATATATTTTACCTTTGACTAGGCAATCTCTAAATCGACCTGTGTCTATGGTCTATTTATATTGACTAGGGGCCCCAAAATGACCTTCGCATAGGGCCACCACTTAAAGATTGCTAATCTATCATTTTTTTTTATTCGGGCGCTTAGGAATTTTTTTTTTCGCTTTTAATGAGAAACAATACCAGCAAAATTTGAGGCCGATATTGTGACGTTTAGTACTGCCCCATGGGCAGTGACGCTGACCATAATCGATAAAACAACACATTCTGTTAAAGAGGATTTTTTTATAAATATTATTTGTGGAAAAGCATAGTACTTAGTACACGGTAGGCTATACATCAGCTCATTGAGAGTACATTAATTTTTTTTTAATTTAACATAGAGCCGCATCATCAAAAGCCACATCATCAAAAGCCACATCATCAAAAAGCTGCATCATCAAAGGCCACATTATCAAAAGCCACATCATCAAAAAGCCGCATCATCAAAAGCCACATCATCAAAAAGCCGCATCATCAAAGGCCACATTATCAAAAGCCACATCATCAAAAGCCGCATCATCAAAAGCCGCATCATCAAAAGCCGCATCATCAAAAGCCACATCATCAAAGCCGCATCATCAAAAGCCACATCATACTTAAACTAAATTGCGTCTTTACCTAACCGCCCGCTATCTATCAGCTAACTTGTTACAAACAAATTGTGATTTTCAACAAACAATTTGGATTGCATTATAAGACTGATTTTTATTTCATCGTAATACCCCCCCCCCAAACTGTATAATCCGTTAAAATAAGTTAAGAATCAATATTTATATTAGGTTTTGTAAACTTAAACAATTTAACAAGATTCAAGTGAGGGCCCTGGGGGACTCGAAGTCATAACTCTATAAATACAATATGTGACCTACTTTATGAACATAATATGTGACCTACTCTATAAATGCTATATGTGACCTACCTATAAATACTATATGTGACCTACTCTATAAATACAATATGTGACCTACTATATAAATACAATAATGACCTACTCTATAAATACAATATGTGAACTACCTTATTAATACAATATGTGACCTACTCTATAAATACTATATGTGACCTACTTATAAATGCAATATGTGACCAACTCTATAACTACATTATGTGACCTACTCTATAAATACAATATGTGACTCCAATGTTATCCGCATGCGTCTCTAATATGTGAAGGACAAGATGTTCATCTCTTAGATTCTATAAACTACTGTGTGACATTGTTATTGTAGTGTCTTTCTTACAACTCCACCGATGGAGGAACAATGGGATGATGGGGGAACTACACCAAGACATGAGCAATGACATTGGTGCTCACTTGGTGCTTTCTAGTGTACAATAAATCATGCGCAAATGTAACATGGTTTCGTTATAAGTTATAACGTTACCCCTCCCTTCCTAAACGTTTTGATAGACTAAATGATGACCTGTGCACGATGACCCAGCAGTGGACAGACAAACTGGCCAGCCAGGACCTGGTGCACAGTGGCAACAGGTACAAAGGACTAGGGTAGGGGAGAATATTGCCATGAAGTGGACTTCGAACAACGCCACCTATAAACGTGAGTGCAGTAATAAATCCAACAATGTAAAAGTGAGAGTAATAAATCCTGCTGGTTGCAGGTGTGGTCTGAATGGCGTGTGTATATCTACACATTGAACAATTATGCTGTCCATTGTAGTAAAAGTGTGGAATAGGTCGACAATACGTACTTTCTCTTCTACGCTTTATCTTCAGCTCAAGAGGTCTGTGACCAGTGGTACAGCGAGGCTAGGAACTATAACTACACTGTTGAACCAATGACCCATCGTTACCGCTGGTGAGCGATAGAGCGATCACATAGATATAGTTCATTATTACTTCATGTTATGTTGTGGTAGCCCTGCGTGAGGTAAAGAAAAAAATTAAACTTGCGCACTTATCCTGGATCTGAAAGGTGCAGAAAAAGGTCTCAAAATACGGCGCCTCTCCATAGTTTAGCGCAATGTGCGACTGCGCAGCCTTTCTTACGTCACTGATTCTGTTCTCCATTTCCGCAACGATAACCCCAAGATCACTGAAGTCTCGCTCTTGATCAACGGCTCTCAACCTTTTTCGCGACTGTAATTTATAAAGGATGGGGAACGTTTGTACGCGGGTAAGTTCGCGAATGAAAGTACTTATTTTCAAAATGAAATGTGCTTACCTCCTTAAGGCGATAATTGGGCGTATGGTTTGATCTGGCATGTTTACCTCAGATCCTAGAAGCCACTAATAGAAATATCTAAAATATAGATATGGTGTATTGTTTATGAATTTTAGTTTACTGTATAAATAAATTAACTCTCTTTGAGAAAAATTTTGTCATTAAAATTTTGAAACTAGAATAAATTACATTTTCAATGTTGTCTGCGTCTTACATTATATATTTCTTTCGGCATTATGTTTATTCAGTAATGTAACGTTTCGGACTGGGGTTGTGGGTTTGGGTAAACATTTGACGTAATTTTACTAAAAGGTCACCTAAAATAATTTTGTATGTATGTTCTTTAAATTACTATGTCCTGATTGGTCGTGTATGCTCATAAAAATATTTTTGAGATTATTGATTAAAAATGTTTCAATGCATTATTTTGTTTACATTTTCTTTAGTATTTCGCTTTGACTTAATAGTTTTATTTATATAAGCCTAAATCTATCTAGCTTTATTCTAGCAATCTCTAATTACAGATAGATACTGCACATCACTGATAGCAATGTCTATACACACACACAGATAGATGCTGCAAAGCATTGATAGAAATCTCCATACACACAAATATAGAAGCTACACAGCACAGATAGCGATCTCTATACACACACAGATACATGCTGCATACAACACAGATAGCAATCTCTATATACACACAGATAGATACTACACAGCACTGATAGCAATCTTTATACACACACAGATAGATGCTGCGCACAGCACTAATAGTAATCTCTATACACACACAGAAATATTCTGCACACAGCACTGATAGCAATCACAATACACACAGATAGATGCTACACAGCACTGATAGCAATCTCTATACACACAGATAGATGCTACACAACACTGAAAGCAATATTTATACACAAAGATAGATGCTATACAGCACAGATAGCAATCTCTCTACACACACAGATAGATACTGCACACAACACTGATAGTAATCTCTACACACATACAGATACTTTTAGCAAATCACTGATAGCTATATCTATACACACAAGGATAGATGCTGCACACATCACTGATAGCAATCTCTATACAAACACAGATACATGCAGCACAGCACTGATAGCAATCTCAATACACACACAGATAGATGCTGCACACAGCACTGATAGCAATCTCTATACACACAGATAGATGCTGCACACAGCACTGATAGCAATCTCTATACACACAGATAGATGCTGCATATAGCACTGATAGCAATCTCTATACACACAAATATAGAAGCTACACAGCACTGATAGCGATCTCTATACACACACAGATACATGCTGCATACAACACT
Source organism: Bulinus truncatus (assembly GCA_021962125.1). Taxonomy (NCBI): domain Eukaryota; kingdom Metazoa; phylum Mollusca; class Gastropoda; family Planorbidae; genus Bulinus; species Bulinus truncatus. The sequence continues at coordinate 25,848 of JAGDYQ010000023.1, read as the reverse complement.
GATAGCAATCTCTATACACACAAACATATATGCTACACAGCACTGATAGCGATCTCTATACACACACAGATACATGCTGCATACAACACAGATAGCAATCTCTATACACACACAGATAGATGCTACACAGCACTGATAGCAATCTTTATACACACACAGATAGATGCTGCGCACAGCACTAATAGTAATCTCTATACACACACAGAAATATTCTGCACACAGCACTGATAGCAATCTCTATACACACAGATAGATGCTACACAGCACTGATAGCAATCTCTATACGCACAGATAGATGCTACACAACATTGAAAGCAATATCTATACACACAGATAGATGCTATACAGCACAGATAGCAATCTCTATACACACACAGATAGATACTGCACACAACACTGATAGTAATCTCTATACACACACAGATACTTTTAGCATATCACTGATAGCTATATCTATACACACAAGGATAGATGCTGCACAACTAGCACTAGATAGCACCTCTCTATACAAACACAGATACATGCAGCACAGCACTGATAGCAATCTCAATACACACACAGACAGATGCTGCACACAGCACAGATAGCAATCTCTATACACACATAGATAGATGCTACACAGCACTGATAGCAATCTCTATACACACAAACATATATGCTACACAGCACTGATAGCAATCTCTATACACACTCAGATAGATGCTGTACAGCACTGATAGCAATCTCAATACACACACAGATAGATGCTACACATAGCACTAATAGCAATCTCTATACACACAGATAAATGCTGCACATAGCACTAATAGCAATCTCTATACACATAGATAGATGCTACACACAGCACTAATAGCAATCTCTATGCACACACAGATAGATGCTACACAGCACTGATATCAATCTTTATACACACACAGATAGATGCTGCGCACAGCACTAATAGTAATCTCTATACACACAGATAGATGCTACACAGCACTGATAGCAATCTCTATACACACAGATAGATGCTGCACATAGCACTGATAGCAATCTCAAAACACACAGATAGATGCTACACACAACACAGATAGCAATCTCTATACACACATAGATAGATACTACACAGCACTGAGAGCAATCTCTATACACACAAACATATATGCTACACAGCACTGATAGCAATCTCTATACACACTCAGATAGATGCTGTACAGCACTGAACGCAATCTCTATACACACAGATAGATGCTGCACTGCACTGATAGCAATCTCTATACACACATAGATAGATACTACACAGCACTGATAGCTAATCTCTATACACACACAGATACTTTTACAAAGCACTGATAGCAATCTCTATACACACAGATAGATGCTGCATTGCACTGATAGAAATCTCTATACACACAGACAGATGCTACACACATCACTGATAGCAATCTCAATATACACATAGATAGATGCTGCACATAGCATAGATGCTGCACACAGCACTGATATCAGTCTCTATACACACAGATAAATAATGCACAATAGCACTAATAGCAATCTCTATACACACAGACAGATGCTACACAGCACTGATAGCAATCTCTATACACACTCAGATAGATGCTGTACAGCACTGATTGCAATCTCTATACACACAGATAGATGCTGCACTGCACTGAAAGCAATCTCTATACACACAGACAGATGCTACACACATCACTGATAGCAATCTCAATACACACACAGATAGATGCTACACATAGCAATAATAGCAATCTCTATACACACAGATAAATGCTGCACATAGCACTAATAGCAATCTCTATACACATAGATAGATGCTACACACAGCACTAATAGCAATCTCTATACATACAAACATATATGCTACACAGCACTGATAGCAATCTTTATACACACACAGATAGATGCTGCACACAGCACTAATAGCAATCTCAATACACACACAGAAATATTCTGCACACAGCACTGATAGCAATCTCTATACACACAGATAGATGCTAAATAGCACTGAAAGCAATCTCTATACACACAGATAGATGCTACATAGCATTGATAGCAATCTCTATACACACAGATAGATGCTACATAGCACTGATAGCATATAGCACTGATAGCAATCTCTATACACACACAGATAGATACTGCACACAACACTGATATTAATCTCTATACACACACAGATACATGCAGCACAGCACTGATAGCAATCTCAATACACACACAGATAGATGCTGCACACAGCACTGATTGCAATCTCTATACACACAGATAGATGCTGCACTGCACTGATAGCAATCTCTATACACATAAATAGATGCTACACAGCACTGATAGCAATCTCTATACACACAGATAGATGCTGCACTGCACTGATAGAAATCTCTATACACACAGACAGATGCTACACACATCACTGATAGCAATCTCAATACACACACAGATAGATGCTACACAGCACTGATAGCAATCTCTATACACACAGATAGATCCTGCACAGCACTGATTGCAAACTCTATACACACAGATAGATGCTGCACTGCACTGATAGCAATCTCTATACACACACAGATAGATGCTACACAGCACTGATAGCAATCTCTATACACATAGATAGATGCTACACACAGCACTAATAGCAATCTCTATACACACACAGATAGACGCTGCACACAGCACTGATAGCAATCTCTATACACATAGATAGATGCTACACACAGCACTAATAGCAATCTCTATACACACACAGATAGACGCTGCACACAGCACTAATAGCAATCTCTATACACACACAGATAGACGCTGCACACAGCACTGATAGCAATCTCTATACACACACAGATGCTGCACAGCACGGATTGCAATCTCTATACACACAGATAGATGCTGTACAGCACTGATAGCAATTTATATTCACACACGGATAGAAAAAAAATCTACATCTTGTAATAATATTCCCATTATTGTGAAAATGTAGTAAAAATAAAATACGGAAACTGTACTGTGTGATTCTAATAGAATGTTTTAGTTACACCTTTACACTCACCTACCTGATGTATACCAATATCATTGTTAAAAGCATTTCTGTATGAAATCGCATGACTAGACAAATTTAAACTAGCAAAAATCGATGCTAGTAGCCTCAAATTTGATTACTAGCACACAGATCTAAGTGAACTCGTGCGTTTTGGCTTTCTGGAAATCTTTATGTGTCGGAGAGCTAACTCGAGTATATCTGATCTTTCGTTGGTAATCATCGCAAGCAAAATGTTTTCTGTATGACTGAAGAATGCGTTGCGTTGCATTACCTGGTCTACAACTTTCTTCAGCTCGTCAGTGAGGTAGCGTGATTTCAGTATCGTATCGTGGACATATCAAGCGCCGTCTTTACATGAAGGAGTATTAGTTATTTCAAACCATGCTGGTGCATAAACTGTTACGATGAAGGTAATTACCTTCTTCACTTCATCCGACGGGCTTCTTGTGGCAACATATAGACGGTTGAAAGGTTGATAAAACCAGGATTGCGAAGTAAATGGTCGACAGGACAAACGCCAACACTTACATCAGTATACAAGTCGAACAGGTATTTCTGATCAGTACTAAAGTCGTCGTAAATTAAACTCGACGGTAGAATACATTTTATTGGTATATGATCAACGACTGAATGCTCCTTGGAATCCGCAAGTGACTTTCCAGTTGGACCAGAATATATCAAGGCGAGGCATAACTCAGTGAAAACAACAAAACCAAGTGTATTGATCTAGGTTACTGCCCCTGATTGACAAGACAATGTAACGTATATTGTCTTGTTCACATGCTTTAACAAATAGTCTTTCGGTACAGTTCCTTATTACAGTCACTAATTGGTGTAGACAATACTTGGGGTAGTCACTACTTGGGGTAGTCACTACTTGGTGTAGTCACTACTTGGTGTAGTCACTACTTGGTACACCTGCACTAAGCTTTGTTTACTATACTAGGTACTTCCCCTTTTATGAAAGACCTGGACTAAGGTTTGTTTACTATACTAGGTACTTCCCCTTTTATGAAAGACCTGGACTAAGGTTTGTTTACTATACTAGGTACTTCCCCTATTTGCAATACCTGGACTTGGCTCTGTTTACTATACTAGGTACTTCCCCTATTTGCAATACCTGGACTTGGCTCTGTTTACTATACTAGGTACTTCCCCTATTATGAAAGACCTGGACAAGATGTGTTTACTGTACTGTAAAAAACCTGGATTGGACTTTTTTTTTATTACACGTCTTTATATATTGTTTATTGTAATGTTGTTGTTTTTCATTGATAGCATTGTTGAGTTCTACATTTAACATTGTGGTCTTGTGTTGAGTACTACATTGAACAGTGAGGTCTTGTGTTGAGTATTACATTGAACATTGTGGTCTTGTGTTGAGTACTACATTGAACATTGTGGTCTTGTGTTGAGTACTACATTGAACATTGTGGTCTTGTGTTGAGTACTACATTGAACATTGTGGTCTTGTATTGAGTACTACATTGAACATTGTGGTCTTGTGTTGAGTACTACATTAAACAGCGTGGTCTTGTGTTGAGTACTACATTGAACATTGTGGTCTTGTGTTGAGTACTACATTGAACATTGTGGTCATGTGTTGCGAACTACATTGAACACTGTGGTCATGTGTTGAGTACTACATTGAACAGTGTGGTCTTGTATTGAGTACTACATTGAACATTGTGGTCTTGTATTGAGTACTACATTGAACATTGTGGTCTTGTGTTGAGTACTACATTGAACAGTGTGGTCTTGTGTTAATCACACATTGAAAGAAACCCATTGTAGTGATTTAGAATTTAATACATCGAGACAATTATCTATCTGTTTGTCCCTCTCTCTCTCTCTCTCTCTCTCTCTCTCTCTCTCTCTCTCTCTCTTTCTCTCTCTCACACATTGTCTCTCTGTCTATCTATCTATCTATATATATATATATATATATATATATATATATATATACCCATACCTCGCTTTACGGCCTAGATACGTTCCACGAAATTTGGCCGCTAAGCGAAAAGCCGTATAATGAATCAATTATTCTAGTACAAATCCATACAAATTCAACGAGATCGGTTCCAAGTTGTTCAAATATCTAACATGGTTTATGATTCAAAATGTATTTTCTCTTTTTATTTCATTTAAATTAAAGCTGCATACATTTGTACATAAAATAATAACAACTCCAACAATCAACAATAGTCTATAAACAAAAACAAGCAATTAAGCCTGTTCCATTCTGGACACAGGACGTGTTAGCGCATTTTCATGTTATGTATCAGTACGTATGCTATCTTTCAGTAAATATTTGTAAATTTTGGAAATGTTTATAAATTCAATTGTGTAATGCATATATCTGTAAAAAAAATTAATTATAAAGACGTTTCTTTATATTTGAAAAAAAATTATTTTCTCTTAAATCTAACTACAAGTGGTTTGTGGTTACTGAAATAGGACTCATAATTGAAAACATTCGAAATTATAGTCATTTAATCGTCCGAAAACTCCGTCAATTGTTGCATAGCTCTGATACTTTCAATTAAACTCAGAACACAAGTTTACTATTTCATTTGATGAGTTTCTTAATAAATCTTGGTGAAACTACGTGCTGCAGTATTTCGCACCAAATGAACGGGTTATTGAAAGTATAAGGTGTATATATAATATATAAGCCCATTAGGAGCCCTGAAGCCCGGCCCTCAGAGGTCCTATCGAGAAATGAACTTTTGATGTACACATGGCAGGCCAAGACCTACAAAATGATATATACATCATGGGTCTAGGACTTATAGTTTCTGAGATATAGCGCTCCATTATTAATATAGCTTATATAGTAAAAAACGGTACTAAGGCCCCTTTTACGGCCCTGAGAGGTCAGATCGCGAAATGAAAAAAAGTCATTTCTTGGCAGGCCAAGACCTACAAAATAATATATACATCATGGGTCTAGGACTTTTGGTTGTTGAGATCTAGGGTGATGACAGACGGACGGACAGACAAAACGGGGACAATAGAGCATTTTTTTTTTAGAAAATGCTCTAAAAACCATGTCATGTTACATAAAATATGAATCTGTTTATTTTTTTTTTAAACGAAGAAAAATTACGAAATGGAAACCTGCAGATCAATGACGTCATCATTTTCCGTTGGTAAGGATGGGCGTGGCTTGAAAAATTGTCCAACGTTGTTTATTTTGCCTTCTTGTTTATTTCGTTCTTCAATGAGTTATAACATCTAATGGTCGAGTTAATTCCTCGAGAAATTGTGCTCTACGTCTGACTTCAGGATCGTTTTCAAGGAGGAGGTTCCCTATCAGCTTCAAGTAGAACAAGCACATCACGTTCGTTTAAACCTTCCAAAATATTTTGCCTAATTTCAGGAATAAAATTAACTTCTGTATTCAGTGCCGAACTTAGGGGTTTTAGGGCCCCTCTTTGGAGGCCCCTGCTTTTTGACATTCGACAACATGACATAAGATATGTACTTTATATTTAATGTAAAAAAATTTGGGGGGGGCCTCAGGCTAAGGCCGGGTGGGGCTTTTGAATTTGGACCCCCTCCCCCCACCCTAGGTACGCTTCTGTCTGCAACAGTACTTTTTACACATTCTGGCCATATTTTTTTCCATCCATGGTTCATTGTTGTCAATTTTAATTCCTCCCATCATTCACTGATGCTGTCAACAGTTTCCTTGATGTTATAGTTTTTCCAAAATTGAAGATTCACCATCGGTTTCCCTTATGCTGAGTTTACGGAAAGTTCGGTGTAGGTAATGTGCCTTAAAAGTGACTATTGCGCCCTTTTCCATTGGTTGGATCAGTGCTGTTGTATTTTTCGGACATCTTCAGATAGTTCGGATAAATTAGGTAGGATGCCCTGGTGCATTATACAAAATAATCAACATTTTTTCACTTCTGTACAAAAGTGTTTTTTTTTTGGCCGTTATAGCGAAAAATTTTAGGCCGTATATCGAAAACGTGCCATAAATGATGAAGGCCGTTATAGCGAAATGCCGTATGACGAGCGGCCGTATAGCGAGGTATGAGTGTATATATATATATATTGGACGTTTGAAAGGCGGGGGTGTGGGAAGGAGAGAATTGGGTCAAACTTACACTGTTTTTATCTCCACTTGTGTATGTACAACAAGCTGATAGTTTGTCTACTATAAGTTGAATCGACCAATTGCTATCCCAGGTGGCAGACAAAAACTCTTGAGGCATTAACGCTATTCTAGGTTTATGACCCACGCGAATGAGGTGGGTGGGGGGGGGGCGGAGGGTCCGAGCCCCATTGTCATCATACAAATAAATTATTGTTGGCAAAGGAGAAATTCTTTTTTCTTGTTTATAGTTTGAACATGTGTAACTATGATAATATTGTATAGTCACAGAGAATTATGTTTGCAATGAACCCCTTCGTTATTGATGGGGGTTGAGTAAGGGGGATGCACACAAACTGCTCTGTTACCATCAGAGCAAGCAATGGGTCAATGGGTCATGGGTCAAGCTCAGTGACCCATTACTTGCTCTGCTTACCATAGTGTTTTGTTTTTTGATCAGAGTTAAATGAATAATAGGGGAATTTCACCCCCCCCCCCCATAAAAAAGCCAAGTATAGTCGAAAATCTTTGTTTCGCAAATCATTGCAACTTTCAATGCAAATAATTTCACAGTACATTTGTTAGTCCACTTGGGTCAGGCGGCTCTGGTCAAACTATTTGAGACATAAAAAAACAAAACAAATGTAAATACATATGTGACATGTGACCTGCTTGCTAGCTCATGAGAGTGTTTAAACTGACATCTCCAATTATTTTTTTTAAATAAAAAGAGTGTGGGGCAGGCCCGTAGAGTCTGCCGCCTCTGCTTATTTTCTCTACTTAGTAAAAATGTATAACCTGCCCCCCCGCTATTGACTGGCCCCTGCTGTAGAATGTCTGGCCCCTGCTGTAAAATTTTCACGCTACGGGGCTGGTGTGGGGAGAGATTGGTAAGGGAGAGGGCGGCATCAGTCCACAGTCAATAATATCTTTAGGTCACTCAATGTCTCATTGTGTCCAGTCGGTACGAGCCTCTATGGCCCAGGTGGCCTCAACCCAAAACACGGTGACCCTTAAGAACAACAACACAGGTGGTGGCAAACCATGATTCATTTGCTTTACTATTTATTGACCATATGACTATCTTTGACTTGCTGCGCTGTCGAGTATCTTATGAGGCTTAGTTGTATCTTAAAATAAAAGTAAATAATCCAAGTAGAGAGGTTTCCAATGTGCTGTCTAAATTTGTTAAGTGTAAGCTTTTGAGTCAAGGAGGTCATGAGGGATGGGTGGGGGGGAGGTAAATTTTCTGCTTTTTTTTCCTTCTTTGTTTAACAAATTTGATAATGTTTCGTCTCTTATACGCTGCTTACGACCAATTGTTATCCCAGGTGATAGACAAGAAACTTTTAGGCATTTTGCGCCATTTTAGGTCTATGACCCACTCGTTGGTGGGGGGTATTGGGTATCTAAACTAAACTGACCACCAGAACTCAATTAAGTTTTTTTTTTATTCTAAGGAATGGATTCTAATCCTTTACCTTATGTCAAGTGTATTTAATATCAATTGGACAAGTGTTCCCCTTATTGGTGATATATCGGATTGTTAGTTTTTTGACGTTTTAATTAACAAGTAAGTTGAATTGTTTCTTATTATTTCAATTTCTTTATTTTATGTCCGTTTTTTACTTTGGTTTATCCAACTTTAGTGGACGAGTGGTCGTGGGGCTTAGAGCCCTCAACTGTTGACCGGAGGGTTATGGGCTCGAACATTAGTGAGAACCTTTGGATTTTTTCAGGTCCTGGTGTAAGTCTCTAAAATGCACCCAGCTTCAAATGAGTACCCGACTTGAAGTTAGATAAATGGTGGATAGGCGTTGTGCTAACAACACAATCCCTTTATATGACGAGGTTACTGAAACAGATGAATTCTAAATTTCATCTGCCCCAAGAGATTTAAGGGAACCTTAATTGTTCTCCATCTTTGATTATCTAATCAATAATGGATTCATAAAATTGATTTAGCTGGAAATAAAATGAAAGTAAAAACCAGCAATTTTATTTACATGATACGGCAGTACAAGACGTTAATCTGCTTTTTAGCAGTCCTTTAAATGCATTCAAACATTCATTGTTTCATTTATCATTTGTAATCTTCTATATACATAATCGTCTAACCCGTGTGTCTCCCTCAGGTAGTTTTCATATCGTGCGGTGCATGCGTTTTATTTCATACATTTCTTTTTTATTTCTGGTCATATCGTATTCCGTTCATGACAATAAAGGCCACATGTACTTTTCTATTGCAGTATTTCGTATATTTCTTTGTTACCCCTTTTGACGGATTTCGTTCAGCCAGCTTCAGCAGGCTTTTCCACTAGTATATGAATAAATATGGTTCAAGGTGTCCAGCTCTGATTATTTATTTATTTGGCCAAATGGGTTACGGGTGTAGTTAGTATAATACAAGATCAGACATTTTGATATAACTCTGTGAATCTTGTGTTTGGATAAGGGGGGGTGATGGGCAGAAATGTCCGCAGTCAGATGGAGCGGCCGTCCAAAACTGACCCCTGGTGGGGGCTCAGTAGGATCGAGCAGGCACTAGTTGCAAAGTTTCCTACTGGGCATTGTCCTATTGGTCAGTACTTTTGGAAGTTGAGGCCCAGTGTCGATTCAAACCTCTCTCCGTAGACTTTTGTTTATAGTTTTATTCTTTATGACACGACGTTATTTTTTTTTAAAAATTGCACCGCTTACACTGGCGGATCATTGGGTGGATCAGACGGGTAGCTTGATTGCTATTGGCACGTATGACGGCTCGTTGGGTGGATCAGACGGGTTGCTTGATTGCTATTGGCACGTATGGCGGCTCATTGGGTGGATCAGACGGGTAGCTTGATTGCTATTGGCACGTATGGCGGCTCCCAGGTGTTGAGGCACACCGCAAGTTTGATTTCACGGGCACTCGGAGACTAAGTCTCAGCTCGCAGTTATCAGAGAGAGAAAGAGAGAGAGAAATATATATATATATAAACACCAATTCAAGAATTGTCTTTAAATAATGGTCATGTGAAGAAATTAAGATGAATGCTTTTAATGTAAATGTTTTATGAATTATGTAACGCATATATTGGCTGGTAATGCTAGACAGCCAACAGACCAGCATACAAAGAATAGAGACAGAAATGGTGAGAGAGAGAGAGAGAGAGAGAGAGAGAGAGAGAGAGAAACTGAGAACGAGAGCATTGAATACTTTGTAAAGATATTTAGAATACATATTTCTGTAATGGGCTAGTTTGACAGACTGACGTACTACAAAGGTTTGAACCCAAACCGACCCTCTTGACCCGTGTCCGACATGGGGTCTCCCTTTACCAATGCAGACTATGGCAAGCAGGGATAGATTTCCAAATCATTTTTTGGCCCTTTTCAGTCCTCGATCATTAGTTTATCTTACATTCGTGATATGTTCAGCCATATTTTGTTTGCAATATGAAGTTTTATGGCCTCAGTGAGGGTGAAGAACAGACACTGCTAAATAAGTCCAAATATCTTTAGTTATTAATAGCGCTCAAATGTGAATGAGAAGATCGTAACCTATAAAAGTAAACCATTTTTTTCATACTAAACATGTTTTAATTTTTTGGTTCATCCAGATCACTCGGGCTGCAATGGAGTTTAGAAAAGAACTTCTGAGGCGCTTCAAGAATCTCATCGCTTCAGGAGATGAAATCTACAGTGACTACACCGTGGAGGTGGAGGACAAGATCTTCCCTTGCCATCGATTTGTTCTAAGCGCTTGTTCTCCATTTTTCCTTGGGCTTCTGCGATCAGACATGAGGGAGAAAGAGCGAGATGGCGTTCTTCTTACAAACATGTCCAGTCAGACTTTCAAAGTGATTTATGGATTTCTCTATCACCATGACAACGGACTGACAGCGGACAACATTTTGGACGTTTGGAAGGCAGCTGATTTTTTACAGATTGATTTCATAGTTACAGCCTGTCAACAGATTGCGTTGGACAACATAAATGAGGGAAATTGTCATAAGTACTATTGGCATGGAAAGCTTCTGGATCAAAACTTGACGGCTAAAATACTGAAGCTCATCACTTGTAACTTTGATCAGTTCAAAGACAGCCAGTGCGTTATGGAACTTGAAGGTGAAGATTTGCTGAAGATTGTACGAGATACTAATCTGAACACAATCAGAGAGGAATACGTTGTGGATACAATATTAAAGTGGGTCAGTCACTCTACAGGTGAAAAGTATTTACATAAAGCCGCGATTTCAGGAAAAGTAAACCAAGCTGTCGAATCGGGACCAAACAGCTTGGAATCTATGACTATGCCGTGTGGCGATGACAGCTTAAGAACGGACTATTTGGAACGCTTGCTGTCAGTATCAAGATTAACCACACTCAGCGAAGATTTTCTGAAAAAATTATTGCTTCATCAGCATATAGTAGACAATGCCAGCGCACGTGACCTCATTAACAAGGCGATGAAGTACCATTCCGATTACAGACACAGTTACAGGCCAACTTGTGCCTGTCTTAGAACAGGTGGCCCGAGGAATGACGTGATTTTGATGCCATCCCCGTCGACACCAATCGTCTTGTTCAACTTGACCAAGACAAACAAGCTCGGTAATCTGAACTCATCCGGGTTGCCAGTTGGCCCTGTCTTGACCGTACACAAACGAGAGTTGTACGCCTGTTGCTACATGGACATGAGCGAAGACTCGCTGTCGCTGTTCACAAAGGTAGACTGCACTTGGCAGTACGTAACGTATCTTCGATTCTACGACAACCTGCCTCCACATGAATTCCACGCCGGACATAACACATTATGGGCTTATTCCATAGGAGAGTATGTCTTTGTTGTTCACGCCAAGAGAAGAATCATTTTCAATTGTGACCCTGTAAAGCGCACTGATCTGATGCCACTGACATCTGTGCCGACAGAAACCCCTATTGCTTATGCCACGACCCACGAGTCTTTAATCCTTGTCATATGTGGGACACAGAACGGCCCTGCCACGTTAAATGCGTATGACACAGTCAAGCAAGAATGGGCGGCACCAGTTACCCTGGAAGGGGTACGCGCCTTAGAAATTGTATCATTCCAGAAGGAAGACAATCTCTACTTTATTACAAAAGATTACAAACTTTACGCCGTGGGAACAGTTGAGGGTGGAGTCACTTTAAATCACGTGACTACATTTTCAAACATCGGCAAGCCGCTGATTGGTGCACTAGTGTACTGTGAAGATCTATTTTTATTTGTGTACGACAAGTACTAATGGCTTCCCTTCAGGGAGTTGTATAATAATGTAATCACATTTCCTGAACTGTTTAATAAAGTGCGTGTGATCGTTTCACAAAAACGGTGCACAAGTTTAGTTACTGCACGTAGTCCTTAGAAGGTCTTATGTTAATATTTTAAAATGTTAACAAGTATTTCCTTTATTACTGAAAATGTGTTTTATATAAAAAAAATATTATTTAATTGTTTGCACTGAACTTGAATGTACTAGTGCTGTTTACAAACTGAAATGAATATTAATTGAAACATGTTTCATTATTTTTGATGTCTTATTCATTTTTTGTAATGTTTTACTTTATGAATATAATTTTTATTTTTTATTTTTGACAAAAAATTAAATAGGTCAGTTAAATTTTATTTCCAGCATGGCAACACTGATGAGTTATTTCCCTGAATAGATTTTTTTTTATAATGAATAACTATTCAATTCATGTTTTATAATTTGAAAAAAAATATCTTTAAATTATAGTATTTGGAATAATTAGGGTTGATTTAAATTGATTTAAGTTTTACAGTTTTGCTTTTTTTTATTTTATTTTTTGTATAATTTTTTTTTGGGCATAGAAATAAGTTACAATTAAAACGCATATAAAAAGAGTTGATACTAGAGTTGGCAATTATTATGTTTTCCTCACTTTACTTGAATATTAAAAATTGTCCCAGAAAATCTTTAACCCCTGTCAATATTGAACGCTTCGTACTCCCACTGATGAGTCAATTTTTGCTATGGGGGTGGGAAGGCCCTGGAATGTGTCAGTATTCCCATTCAATGTTGTGGGACTGGCGCTGTTAGTTGTATAAACCAATTACATGTAGTTTGTGAACCTCGGGCTTAGAGTTTCTCACCAAAGCTTAAAAGTAAAAAACCTATTAAAATCTACGATGGTTCAATAACAGCCCATTAAAGACTACGATGGTTCAATAACAGCCCATTAAAGACTACGATGGTTCAATAACAGCCCATTAAAAGCTATAATGGTTCAATAACAGCCCTTTTAAAGCTATGATGGTTCAATAACAGCCCATTAAAAGCTATGATGGTTCAATAACAGCCCATTAAAAGCTATGATGGTTCAAATAACAACCCATTAAAAGCAATGATGGTTCAAATAACAACCCATTAAAAGCTATGATGGTTCAAAAAAACAACCAATTAAAAGCTATGATAGTTCAATAATAATCCCTTTTTGGGACTAGGGCCCTAATAAGTGGGACAGATGGCCGAATGGTGTAGATACTCGACTGTAGAACTGAGAGTCAAGGGTTCGATCTTCGGTGAGGACCATGCGATTTTTCGAAGTGTTGTTTGTTTCAAAGTTGTCCCACAGGTCCACCCAGCTTTAAATGGTACCTGATTTTATGTTGGGGAAGTATAGGCGGCTGGGCCTTGTGCTGACCATGCAATCCCTTCATAATGCCGAGGTTATAGAAACAGATGAATTCTACACTTCCCCGATAGCCCAGTTGGGCTTAGGGCAAAATAAAAAGTCCAGGTTGAGGCTAAGTTTGTGACCCTCTTGTCATTAGTGTCATGGCCGGTTGCCCTTAAACAGCCAATCCATCAGAATGGATCTGAATAGATTATTCATTAATATTAACTTTATTTCTTTTAAAATTTGATTTCTTCCAAAGGCCGCAATGAGCTTTTTTTTTTTCTAGACCCCCCCCTCCAAGCTGGTGACATTGTTTTCTTATTTCACTCATTGGTGCGGCGTGGGGAAACTACGGCCCGCAGGGCGGCTTTATCCAGCCCGCGGACCGCCACTCATATAGTAGCACAGCACTGGCCTTTTTGTGCTATAACGTTTACAGTTACCTAGGCCCTACATCTGTCAAATCCACGGGCCCTATGTGCCCCGCGACTCAAAACGTTTACCCGCACCCTTGAATTCTCTCATTGTATCTGCGGGCTGGTGCTTAGTTTCTTATAGCCCCGTGAAATCAAAATGGCTGTGTTACTCAGCATATTGAAACTGCTACATATAGGCATTTAGCAAGCAAGCTACTCGCTGGTCTTTTCGTTGGGCGGCTAGCCTGGGGCACTCGTGTAGCACATGTTCCAAGGTTTCCTCAATATCTCTGCAGCGGCGACATGGGGAATCGCTGTGAGGACTCAACTTCCCAAAGCACTCATCTATAGGACAATTCCCAGTTCGAAGATGGACAATAAGTGCCTGCTGGGCTCTCCTAAACATATTCAGTTATTTCGTCCTGTCACCCCATCGTCCCAACTCGAGAACCACTGATTGTGTTTAAAATCACAGACTTTGGTACATGCGCCCTCCAGTGACATAAGTCACTCACATATGCAGGAACGTCGAGAGGGGGGGCAGGGGGAGGTCATTGCCAGGTGGCCCGCATCTGTAAGGATGCCCGGCCGCCCCGACCATGTCAATTTTTTCACGACTTATTGTTTATTAAGGGGCCCGCAATGATGTCCTGCTCTGGGGCCCGTGTTGGCTCTCGGCGCCACTGCACATATGAGGTGCGTCTGAGCGTTACACGAACCTCCCTAGGAAGTCGGCCCAATCATTGCTTCATTTTTTTGCCAATTAGATTATGAATAATTAATAATGTCCTTAATGATCAAGACAACTAAATCCTTCAATCGTCGGTTGACTGTGAAAATATCACAGTGAGTCCCTAACACTCGTTGATAAAACACACCATTCAGTTAGAGATCAGAGGCGGACTAAGGTAGGGTGAAACCCAAGCTCATAAAAATAATTGACCCCCCCATCCCCCTTTCAACCAAAAAAAAATAACACTGACATCAAAAAGGGCTTCACCTAAAATTTACACCCATGTGATCAACTGGTCTCTGATATGGACGGAGAACTACTTGTGTACAATGGATAACTACTTGTGTACAATGGAGAACTACTTGTGTACAATGGAGAACTACTTGTGTACAATGGAGAACTACTTGCTTATAGTGGAGAACTACTTGTGTACAATGGAGAACGACTTGTGCACAATGGAAAACTACTTGTGTACAATAGAGAACTACTTGTGTACAATGGAGAACGACTTGTACACAATGGAGAACTACTTATGTACAATGGAGAACTAATTGTGTACGATGAAGAACGACTTGTGTCGTGGGTGAGGAGGGGGGCTTTGAAATTTAATGTGTTGTTTGTTTTTGTTTTTTTTTGCTTGCCTTTCGGTAACGGATTTTCGTCCATTAGGTTTTC
Organism: Bulinus truncatus; assembly: GCA_021962125.1. Lineage (NCBI taxonomy): Eukaryota > Metazoa > Mollusca > Gastropoda > Planorbidae > Bulinus > Bulinus truncatus. The sequence goes on along the minus strand of JAGDYQ010000023.1, from coordinate 10,240 downwards.
ACTGTTTGCAACAGCTTGATTTGGCTTTGTTTACTATACTAGGTACTTCCCCTTTTATGAAAGACCTGGACTAAGGTTTGTTTACTATACTAGGTACTTCCCCTTTTTGCAGCACCTGAACTAAGCTTTGTTTACTATACTAGGTACTTCCCCTTTTTGCAGCACCTGAACTAAGCTTTTTTTACTATACTAGGTACTTCCCCTTTTTGCAGCACCTGAACTAAGCTTTGTTTACTATACTAGGTACTTCCCCTTTTTGCAGCACCTGAACTAAGCTTTGTTTACTATACTAGGTACAGATACATGCTGCACACAGCATTGATAGTAATCTCTATACACACACAGATACATGCTGCACAGCACTAATAGCAATCTCTATAGACAAACACATAGATGCTGTACAGCACTAATAGCAATCTCTATAGACAAACAAAGAGATGATGTACAGCACTAATAGCAATCTCTATACACACATAGATACATGCTGTACAGCACTAATAGCAATCTCTATAGACAAACAAAGAGATGCTGTACAGCACTAATAGCAATCTCTATAGACAAACAAAGAGATGCTGTACAGCACTAATAGCAATCTCTATAGACAACAAATAGATGCTGTACAGCACTAATAGCAATCTCTATAGACAAACAAAGAGATGCTGTACAGCACTAATAGCAATCTCTATACACACATTCAGATGCATGATGTACAGCACTGATAGCAATCTCTATACCAAAACAAATATCCTTTGTCCTAATGCCTTAACGATATGGCCCTTTTATGTGGCATGTTGTGACTGTCAAGGATTAGGTATTAAATCGTTAGGCTTAACTCTCTCCTACTCAACTGACCCGTGTTCTCGATCTCGTCCACACACTTCTTCTCGTTTTCTCTCACCCAAGTACAGCCCATGTCAGTATGACTTGTTGCCCCTCCCCCCCCGACACACACAGACACACAATTTGGAGACATACACTAAAAATTGGAGGTCTACTCACACCCAATGTGTGACAGAGACAAGTAATGAAATCCACACTTCCAGATACAGACCCCTCGCATATGGCGGTCTACCCACACTCAATGTGTGACAGAGACAAGTAATGAAATCCACACTTCCAGATACAGACCCCTCGCATATGGCGGTCAACTCACACCCAATGTGTGACAGAGACAAGTAATGAAATCCACACTTCCAGATACAGACCCCTCGCATATGGCGGTCTACTCACACCCAATGTGTGACACTGACAAGTAATGAAATCCACACTTCCAGATACAGACCCCTCGCATATGGCGGTCTCCTCACACCCAATGTGTGACAGTGACAAGTAATGAAATCCACACTTCCAGATACAGACCCCTCGCTTATGGCGATAACACTAACGCGCCGTGTCATTATTTTAAAAAAAAAAAAAAAAATTATTTTCGTCTTCACCTTTGTTTGTATTAATTCTTGGAAATTCGAATCAAAGATTTTTTTTTTCAAATGCTTGAAATTAATAATGAAAGGCCATCCCAGGAGCTAGACAATAATTTATATAAATGATAGAATGAATTAACCAGTTGAGGGGACGGATGGTCGTGTGGTAAAAGAGGTCGACTGTCAAGGGTCACTGGTTATCGATCTATCGTAAGGATCAATGGATGTTTAGGTCATGGTGTAAGTCCCCCCGGTATATCTATCTTTGGTTTTATGCTTTTATAGAATTGTATACGTATATATATTTAATGTAACGTTACATTTTTATTATAACTGTTATGGTTTTGTATAGTGCTGATATTCTTTCTTTGGTTCACTTGAGGTAGCGTTCAATATAGTTGCATTCACAAATAACACACCATGAATAAGGCAAAGTTCTACTATTAAAATGACGTTTATTATGCGATAAAAATATGTGGGAAATAAAATCACATACAGCAGTATTCACAAATGCCTGGATATATATAATATATCAAGTATTCAGCCGTCTCAAAAGAATGAAGCATAAATATCAGATCAAAATATAAACTCTGACTTCGTATACAATATAATTTTATCTTCTCGTTGAGTATACACAACCGTCCCGAAAGATTGAAGTTGATATACTTTAATATAATATACTTCTATTTCTTTCCATCTATAAATTGTCCTATCTAACTTTTCACTACAAGTATATACCGTAAGATTGAAGCATAGGTCCACCTTGACATCTTTATTGTCTCTGATTAATTCCCACATATAGTTATGATATCTCTGACAAGGGCATACAATTAGTTATGATATCTCTGACAAGGGCCCACATATAGTTATGATATCTCTGACAAGGGCCCACATATAGTTATGATATCTCTGACAATGGCCCACATATAGTTATGATATCTCTGACAAGGGCCCACATATAGTTATGATATCTCTGACAATGGCCCACATTTAGCTATGATATCTCTGACAATGGCCCACATTCAGCTATGACATCTCTGACAAGGGCCAACAAACCGCTAAAAAAAAAGCCTGTGTGATGTGTGCTGTCAACCATACATGAACTGCCTTGCTCAAGGGGAGATGGGGGGTGGTGAGCAGTAAGTAAGCCGGGTGGACAGAAGTGGACTTCAGATCAGTCCGCCGAAGAGAATATCTAGCCTCGAGAAGGGTGATGGTGGGGTGGATGGGGGGGGCAGCAGTTATTAAACAAAACGTATCGAGCTTTATCAGCTGCATTTAAGATCAAAGATGGTATAAGGCAAAGTGAAAAGCTAAAGAGTAGCGGGGCCCTGTCAGAAATATGGGCCCCTCACATATAGGGACCCAAGGCGCAAGCGATGTATGCGGGGGGGGGCCAAGAAAGTTTAGTTGGAGTTTCACCAGACAAGGGGAAGGGACCACCACTAGACTAAGTTACTTTTTTTTTTTAAAGAAGTCGGCCACACTGATCAGTGAACATAAAAAAAAAAACGTGTCTGTATGACGTAGTGTTCAAGGTTAGTACACAGAAATATGACACTGGACACAAGGCTGCTGGGATGAGGGGGGGGGGAGGGAAGGGGGAAGGTGGTGGAATATTTAGTCAACTACCTTTACACTTTTTTTTAATTGGGTTACATTTCAAAAGCGACTTGGGCTCCTCTCTGACTTAGGGCTACTATCCCCCCCCCCCGACAAGTGTCAAAAGCAGCCTATCCATTGCCATTAGAAAATGGCTGACACCGCCAATACTTCTTTGTTTTTCAAAGGGCAGCCTTATTGCATGTACACAGATAAAACGATAAAATAAGCCTACTAAACAAAACGTTAAGTCGTGCGCTTATTTGTAATGTGTGCGCGCTAGCTCCGTCTAGTTTTGCGCGCACACATATGAAAGAAATCGGTCTCCTGCACAAAGAAGGCGCATGCACAGAATATGAGTCACATTGGTTTAAAGGCGCGTAAATATTGATAAACAATAGAAAATACACAAATATGGCGGCTTTTGGGAAAACCAATTTTATATTAACGCATTCTTTGTAATTTATATTCTTTGGGCGCTTGGGTCCTTCAAATAATAAAATCTTTTTTTATTTCTGTCGTCTATCTAGTTAATTTTTTTTTTACTTATGTGTTTTGAAATAACAGTCTTCCCAGTCCATTTTAACAACAACATTATAATTAATTAATAAACTTTGGAACATGTCGGTTATGGAGCCGCACTGATCATCATAGTGCAGTAGCAATGTACCAACCCCTGCCCACCTCTCCTTCTTCAACTCGCATAGGCCAGGGGTCGGCAACCTGCGGCTCGCGAGCTGCATGCGGCTCTTTCGATATCAAGTTGCGGCTCTTACGATGTCAAATGGCGGCCTAATCATCAAATACCATAATATTGGAACAACAATTTTAGTGGCTCTTTAAAAACTTGAGAAAAATGCAAATTTTAACTTTTGGCTCTTCCGTCTCAAAAGGTTGCCGACCCCTGGCATAGGCTTTAGTGAGATGCTGTTTGTCAAATAAAGTATATACATCTTTATTCTCTGTGTAGCCGTTTGTTATAATTTCACCTTGTTACATTTACATGGTAAAAAAGTTATAAAAAGCTTCTGCTGTATTAACAGCTCGATCGTGTGTCTGTGATTTAATTCTCAAAGTATTAATAGCTGTGAGCTTTTCAGAGAAGTGACTCGGGGTGAAGGGGGGGGGGTCCCCGCAGTACGAGATTTTTGTGTCACGGTAGCGTAACAAAACTATTTGACTCTGAGCCCCACACAAAAAAACACTTGCAAAGTGCCTCTAGTACTCCCCCCCTACCCCCGCTCAACCTTTGGATAAGACGGCCATTCTGTTAAAAAACGAAGTATCTCATATATAAACGTACTTTTTTTAAAAAATATATTTATTATGCTGCGGGAAATAACAAAAAGTACCGACATTAAGCAATAAGCTAGATAGATACACGCTCTTCTCTATGATCTGTTTATCCATCATTGGATGAAGATTGGATGGGCCCCGATTGATTATGAAATGAAGGGCCCCCCCAGTTATATAAACAAATGAAGTTTTTTTTTCACCGCTCATTATGACTAGGGTGGAGGGGGGGCCCAAAGCATGTGGCCAGTGCACTTACTTCCGCGTTTAAACCAATTTCTAAGCAAGCAGCAGTGCAATCCGTAAAAATTGAATGTAAATGATCTAGACGGTTTGTTGGTGAAGGAGCCGTGGGGGGGGGGAGGGGGGGAGAGAGAGAGAGAGAAAGGAGGCGGGGGGAGGGAGGGCATTGGTATCGAAAAGAATGGACCGTTTGTGTCTGACGTAGTGTTGTGTGTGTGTGTGTGTGTGTGTTGTGGAAGGGGGGGGAGAGGGAAGGGGGGTATAATATTTGTTTCTATGGGTTGAATTTGTGATGTTGACGTATAAACTCCATAAACTCGTGTATTTAGAGAAGGTGGTGATGGGTTACTTCGGTGTGCGCTAGATGTGTGTGTGTGTGTGTGTGTAAGTGTAAGAGTATTTGTCTCTGTGAGCTATATGTGCTGGTCGGTGTATTGAGGGGAAGAGTTTGGTGTGTCTACTAGATTTGTAGGTGGAAGTGGAGAGAGAGAGAGAGAGAGAAAGGGAGGGGGGGGGACAAGTCAAAGAAATGAGGTCAATAAGTTCATTATCTTGTTTACGTTTCATGCTAAAAAAATATTTGCAAACCTGTTAACGTAGTCTGAATAAAAATATCGCGGAGTGTTCATTCCTCGAGACGACGCCATTATTATTATTACTACGGTAAAAAGAATCGAGCAGTACCTAGGTAGGCAAAACTTCTGGACCCGCGGGCTAAGACGGTTTCTTAAATTTTTGACATTAAGAGCGGACAATAAGTAAATGAACTTACCATCATGTACTAATATAAATTAAATATCAGCATCATCGTTGTGAGCTAGAGTAGGGTACTGTGGGCCCAGATCTGATCACATCAAACTTTTTTAACCCAGGGACCCCTTTTTATAATCAAAACTTGCCCACGGACCCCCAAGTGAAAAAGCTACAAAAATGCACAAGATATTTTTTTTTCTTTAATTAATTGAATTGTTTCGCAAATCGTTGTCTTTGCTTTCCAGGAATATCAACACTGAATCAAATAGCGCATAAAATTTGATTTAAACATGCACCTTTATATAACCAACGTACGTCTGTGTGAAGTAGTAATTGGTTATCGCCTTCGTCATTTTTCAAACAAAGTTGAGAAAATATCTCATTGAAGACATTCCTTCTGATTTTATTAAATGCTTGAATGACTTAATCTAGTGATCTATGCAAACGTTTACTAAGATTTTTTGCGACCATATGATGTCGATGAATGACACAATGCACTGAAAATACGATTGGGACAGATTGTTGTAATATGCCAGAAATTCTCGGTATCTTCCTAACACCATCAGAAACAACAGAAATGATGCTAGTCAAGGGTAAAGCTTTTACATTAAAAAACCTATTTATTCAGTAAATAACGTTTCACCTTTTGTAACAAACATTTAGCAATTTTTTCTTCTTTACAAAACTTACATAAGCTAAAAAGTAAAGGTTCGGTTCCTGGTAAAGTGAACCAGTGCCGTAGCGAGCTTAACTCGCGCCCGGGGCAAAATACCTTTTAATACCTTTTATGCGCCCCCACCCCTATTCATAAACCCTATAATATATGTAAACTATACCGTTTGGCTCCCTTTGCGAGTAGCGACCGAGGCATGATGCATGATGCCCTCCTTGCCCACCCCTCGCTACGCCTCTGAAGTGAACTCTTCAAGCTGTATATAAAATTCAGATGTTTTTAAGTAATAACATACAGATTTTTCAACTGACTGAGCCATATATTATTACTCAGTGTAATTCTTTTTATAATATCTAAATGTGATTTGTGCAAAACTGTGTGTATTACCTCACACACAACTGGTAATATAAATTCTTCATCAATAATATACAGCTTTCTGGACTTGGAAAAAAAATCCTACATATTCCCATAAGCTCCTTCATATTCCCATAAGCTCCCAGATATTCCCAGAAGCTCCTACATATTCCATAAGATACTTATATTCCCATAAGCTCCTTCATACTCCAATAAGCTCCTGTATATTCCCATAAGCTCCTAATATTCCCATAAGCTCCTACATATTCCCATAAGCTCCTACATATTCCCATAAGCTCCTACATATTCCCATAAGTTCCTAATATTCCCATAAGCTCCTACATATTCCCATCAGCTCCTACATATTCCCATAAGCTCCCAGATATTGTCATAAGCTCCCAGATATTCCCATAAGCACCCTCTTATTCCCATAAGTTCCCATATATTTCCATTCTCTCTCTCTCTCTCTCTCTCTCTCTCTCTATCTCTCTCTCTCTCTCTCTCTCTCTCTCTCTCTCTCTCTCTGTCTCTCTCTCTCTTTTTCCTTATCTCTCTTTTTCGATAATTGAAAGAGACTTGAATTTACTTATGCATGGAGGTTAATCATTGTATAGCAGAAAATTAAAACGAAGCTTATAGTCTGTTTCAAATATTGAAAAATAGGAGTATAATTTACTGATGCGTAAAATTTTGACCCTACGTGGTTGAAAGTAAACTCAAGCCTATAGTCCCAACTAAACAGGAGTAGAATCGATTGGCATATATTCCCTTAAACTACCAAATAGTGCAATAAGTTACTACATATTCCCATAAGCTCCCAGATATTGCCATAAGCTCCAAGATATTCTCATAAGCTCCTACATATTCCCATAATCACCAAGATATTGTCATAAGATTCAAGATATTGCCATAAGCTCGCAGATATTCCCATAAATTCCTACATATTCCCATCAGCTCCTGCATATTCCCATAAGCTCCCAGATATTGCAATAAGCTCCCAGATATCCCCATAAGCTCCTACATATTCCCATAAGATCCTTCATATTCCAATAAGCTCCCAGATATTCCCATAAGCTCCTACATATTCCCATAAGCTCCTACATATTCCCATAAGCTCCTAATATTCCCTTACGCTCCTACATATTCCCATAAGCTGCTACATTTTCCCATAAGCTCCCAGATATTGCCATAAGCTCCCAGATATTCCCATAAGCACCCTCATATTCCCATAAGTTCCCATATATTCCCATTCTCTCTCTCTTTCTCTCTCCCTCTCTCTCTCTCTCACTCTGTCTCTCTCTCTCTCTCTTTTTCCTTATCTCTCTATTTCGATAATTGACATAGACTTGAATCTACTTATGCATGGCAGTTGATCATTGTATAGCAGAAAATTGAAACGAAGATTATAGTCTGTTTCAAATATTGAAAAATATAAATAGACTTTACTGATACGTAAAATTTGAACCTACGTGGTCGAAAAAAACACAAGACTATAGTCCCATTCGCCAAATACTAAACAGGAGTAGAATCAATTGACATATAGACCTTTCTCACTTGTATTCCTGCGCGTCAGCTGTCTTTGTGAAGTGATCATAATGGGCTTCCGGTCGCTTTGTTTATACTTGATTAATACTTAGCTCGATTATTTTTCCTACTTTTTTTGTCTAATATATGATAAAATGACTTTAAATTCAATACCAAAATTTAATTTTTGTGATGTTGACAAGTTTTTGAAGTCACAAAATGTCCCGATATAAGATTATGTAAAGACTTATGTAGGTACTTATGTAGAGACTTATGTAGGTACTTATGTAGGGTCATATGTAGAGACTTATGAAGGGTCACATGTAGGGACTTATGTAGTCATATGTAGGGACTTATGTAGGGTCATATGTAGGGTCATATGTAGAGACTTGTGTAGGGACTTATGTAGGGACTTGTGTAGGGTCATATGTAGGGACTTATGTAGGGTCATATTAAGGACTTATGGAGGGACTTATGTAGGGTCATATGTAGAGACTTGTGTAGAATCATATGTAAGGACTTGTGTAGGGTCATATGTAGGGACTTATGTAGGGACTTATGCGGGGTCATATGTAGGGACTTATGTAAGGTCATATGTAGGGACTTATGTAGGTACTTATGTAGGGATTAATGTAGGGTCATATGTAGGGACTTATGTAGGGTCATATGTAGAGACTTATGTAGGTACTTATGTAGGGATTAATGGAGGAACTTATGTACTATGTAGGGTCATAGTTATGTACTTATGTAGGGTCATATGTAAAACAGTATATTTTTGGTTAGCATATATTGTGCGATAGATAGTAATTAAAAAGCGGTAGTAAAAGGTTTGAAACTACTACCTCATTATGATTATAAGATAATAATAATAATAAATAATCACACTGAAAAATATATTAAATTTTGATTATTTGATTTTCATGATTAAAATTAAAAGAATAGCAGGTAACAGAAATTTATTATTCGCAAATTCAAGTACATTAATTGGTACCGGAAGTGTAACTTGTACATCAAAACAAACAACCCAGTAAGGGGACTACTTTATGAGAAAGGTCTATATTGCAGTAGCTACCAGATAGTGCCATAAGTTCTTAAATATTCCAATAAGCTCCCAGATATTGCCATAATCTCCCAGATATTCACATAAGCTCCTACATATTCCATAAGCTCCTAATATTCCCATAAGCTCCTATATATTCCCATAAGCTCCTGCGTCTCCCCATACGCTCCCAGACATTGCCATAAGCTCCCAGATATTCCCATGAGCTTCTACATATTGCCTCATGCTCCTTCATATTCCCATAAGCTCCCAGATATTTCCATAAACTCCTACATATTTCCAAAAGCTCCTTATATTCCCATAAGCTCCTACATATTCTCATAAGCTCCTACATATTTCCATAAGCTCCATCATATTCACATAAGCTCCCAGATATTCCCATAAGCTCCTACATATTCCTAAAAGCTCCTACATATTCCAATAAGCTCCGACATATTTCCATAAGCTCCATCATATTCCCATAAGCTCCCAGATATTCCCATAAGCTCCCAGATATTGCCACAAGCACCCTCATATTCCCATAAGTTCCCATATATTCACATTCTCTCTCTCTTTCTCTCTCTCTATCTCTCTGTATCTCTCACTCTGTCTCTCTCTCTCTCTTTCATTATGTCTCTATTTCGATAATTGACATAGACTTGAATCTACTTATGCATGGCAAATGATCATTGTATAGCTGAAAATTGAAACGAAGATTATAGTCTGTTTCAAATATTGAAAAATATGAGTAGAATTTACTGATGCGTAAAATTTGAACCTACGTGGTTAAAAAAACACAAGATTATAGTCCCATTCGCCAAATACTAAACAGGAGTAGAATCAATTGGCATATATTCCCATAAGCTAGCAGATAATGCCATACGTTACTACATATTCCCATAAGCTCCCAGATAATGAGATAAGTTCCAAGATATTCCCATAAGCTCCTACATATTCACATAGGCACCAAGATATTGTCATAGGCTTCCAGATATTCGCATAAACTCTTACATATTCCTATAAGCTACTGCCATTTTCCCATAAGCTCCCAGATATTGCCATGAGCTCCTTCATATTTCTAAAAGCTCCTACATTTTCCCATAAGCTTCTTCATATTCCCAAAAGCTCCCTGAAATTACCATAAGCTTTTACATATTTCCATAAGCTCCTTATATTCCCATAAGCTCCTACATATTCCCATAAGCTCCTACATATTCCCATAAGCTCCTACATATTCCCATAAGCACCTAATATTCCCATGAGATCCTAATATTCCCATAAACTCCCAGATATTGTCATAATCTCCCAGATACTCCCATAAGCAACCTCATATTCCCG